>JADGIX010000022.1:0-98217 GCA_027595885.1 Globomyces sp. JEL0801
CATCGCCTGCATCCGCATCTGACTTTCACTTTAAACTATCCTCGAAACCATCAACTGAAAATGAAAGTATTGGAACTGATACAGGCTCTTTTGAAGAGAAGGCTATGGCTAATGACAGAAATGATGAAAGAAAAGGTTCGTCTATATCAGATGACAGTGCTAGTAAGAACGAAGAAAGGTTTGTGGTAGGGTTAATTTATTATTAGGAGTAGTGTAAGTGCACCTCAGAAGCAGGTAGAAACTTATTATGGGGGTGTGGAGATAGATAAGATGTACAAAAATTGCATTGATAGTTTAGTGTAAAGCTTCTGCATGATCTAGTATCTAAAGACGGTTTAATGGGAAGATACTTCAAGAAAACGGCTGGATCGAGACAACGTCGATTATTCAAACTGATTTTACTTACTATCAGTCGTGATACTAAGTTTGTTGTTCCAAATAATATTTTGCAATTGCTAAATGAGCAAGATAAGGATATTGTGGAATTGAATGACGCTGATATGGTGAGATTGAAGGTACATTTTGAAGTGGCACTGGCGACTCAAGGTTGCGAAGAAGCAATGGTGAAAAATGTAGTGGATAGACTAGATGATTATAGAACATTGATATTAGCGGAAATGTATTCTCCTACAGTCACAGAAAATAGGTATAGCAATATGTGTTAATGGCGTTTATAGAGTCCGTTTTTCTGCATCTGCCAGTCCATCTCGTCCTGCTGACAAGTATTCACCATAGTTAATAAGTTTAGGGAATCCGGTAACGAATCTCGCTTTGTGGTTGACGATCGATCTTTGTATGAGCTTATTGGTGGAGAAACAGCAATAGATAAAATGTAATATTTTGTTCTTATAAATAGGGTGACTGATCTATACAAATTGGTATTGGAAGATGATGAGTTTAGTCCTTATTTCAATGGGATTTCAATCGTCAAACAAAAGAGAATGTTTAAAATGTTTGTGATTGCTGTGTCCAAAGAAGCAAACTTAACTCCAGTAGCTAAGGAGTCAATGAAAAAAGCACATGCTCGACTTGGGCTCACCAACACAGAATTCAACAAGATGATAAGAATAATGGGCAAGGTTTTGTCAGATATTGGCGCAACGGAAACAGTTGTTGATGAATTTCTGAAAAAAGCTGATGGTTACCGTTCCCTAATTGTACAATCTTCTGATAGCAAACACTCCAGTAGCAAAGTAGAGAACTCTTGAAATAGCAATCCTGCGGCGATCCAGGGTAGTGGTAGATCGAACAAAAATGGTTTATCATTGTAACACTGAAATAAAACCTGTCAATTTATATTTGAATATCAAATATCTTAAAAATAGTTTTTCTGTATATTTAAATCAAGGTTCAGTATGTAGTTGTAAAATTAATCATCAGGTACAACGGCACTTCCGATGGTACATTGTCTAACCACAATGGTAATATTTTACAAATGGAGTTTTTCAATCATATCGCGTATTTTTATCTAATTTACAGACATTACATAGTATGTCTTTAATCGAACGGCTCGGTGGTGAATCGAAGATTGACAAAATGTATATAGATATATTAATATTAGTGTGGATACAATTTATGATATGATAATGGAAATACCAGAACTTGAAAACTACTTTTCCAATTGTAGATTAGATGAGCAAAAACTGATGTTCAAAATGTTTGTTACCTTTGTGGCCAAAAAATATCCAAAAACTGAAGCAGTATACAAAGGAATGAAGGAAGCTCATGAGAAACTTCATATCACCAATGAACATTTTGATTTAATGCTCTCATTGATTGGAAAGTCAATTCGAACAGTTTGCAATTGCTCAAATACGATTAACGAATTTCTTGAAATTGCGCAAGGTTATCGTCCGCTAATCGTTTTTGAAGACACTGAAAAATCTGCAGAGGATCAATGTGATTACGCGATTTCACAAGATAAGAATTGTCCACACACCCAAACGCAAAACCAAAGTGAATTTCGTGGTGTGTGTTCGATGATCGGAGAAATTACCCCTCAAGATATTAAAGCATGGCAGGTATCTGAAAATCAGCGGAGAAGTGAAACACCATCAACACTATTTGATCGAATTGGTGGTGCGAAAAAAATATCGGCAATGTAAGTGAATGAAAGTGTTGATATAAATATAGGACTGATAAGCTATATCAGTATATTTTGGAGGATTCGATACTTGGACCCTATTTTACAGCTGTACCAATAGCTAAACAGAAAGGGATGTTCAGGCTATTTGTTACACTCATAACAAAGCAATCTTGGCTGACCGCAGTAGGAACTTCTAATATGCAAGCTGCGCATTCGAAGCTGACGATTAATTCTGAAGATTTCCAAAGAATGTTAACATTGATAAGCTATTCATTTTTTTGTATTGGCACCAATCAGAACTACATAGATGAATTTTTAATTCTAGCTCAGAACTACAAGCATCTAATTGTAACAAATTCTAACAACGTATCCAAGTAATTTATAATTTCCATATAACATATAGAAGTTTTAAAAAGGACTATGAAAGAAAAGTGGAAACCAATGTAATCATGAGTAATTTAGAATCCAATAGTGAAAGTAAAAGGAATAACACGGAATTATAGAATACAAAAAGCACGGAAATTGGAATAAATAAAAAGTGGCTGTTCATATTAAAATTTTGAAAACATTTGTTTGACTGGAACCTAGTTCTGTAATCCCTCGGGAGGTCTGGGTTGTGAAGCGGAGGATAGGAATAACGCTTCTCAACCGATTACGTCGATTGCTGATCCACGATGAAAGCTTTGTCGACACTGTGATTTCCTGGAAGGGAAGTAACGGGGTCGTTAAAGAGGGAGGCAACCGCCCCAGGCAGGCAACTGAGCAGGGAAAACTCTCCGCAAGGTTTGGCATCGTGGGAGGTCGGTATGAGTAATCGGTAGAAAAGTGCCCATCTGATGCAACTATTCCCTTTACTTTTTTTGTTTTGGTTCATTTCGTCTTCCTGTTCATTTTATTTTGTTACTTTAATGATAAAGTAAATACAGTTTAATTGAGGATCAAGGAATAGTAAATATAATTGATCACAAGTTTTCGTTTACTTTTTTATCTTTTGGTTTTTTTGGTGCAAATGGATCAATCAGCTAAAAAAGAGAAGCTTCTCCTAGCTCGAAAGAAGGTATTACTTGTTCATTCAAACTAGGTAGCTCAAAGACTATCAACAGAAAAAGAAAGACAACCCCACGGTACCAAATATTCAAGACAAAGAACCCCTCACAATATTAAAAACTAGTCAAGCTGCAGAAAATCATTATAATGTATCCACTAGTGACGATTCTAAAAAGCCGAATGTTAATGTTGATAAACCTGATCAGTCTAATCAACAAAGTAGAACAGTTGCTGATCACATCAAAAATCAACCTACTACAATACCTTCCATACCCAATAAGCATGATTCAGATTGGAACCATGAAAAACTCAGATTGTATCAAACGGTGGATGATATGTCCGTTGTAATTGATCAATTGGGATCAGAGAAATTACATCTACAATCAGAAATTGAACGATTGGAAAAGTTAAAATCACCTGAATCAATATCCCCCAATTCAAAAAAATCTTCCCTGGATTCGTCCCAAATAGAAACCAAAAAGTGGATTGAAAGATATCAAGACATTCAGAAACAATTATCTGTTAATGAGACACTTCAAAAATCCTTAGAGCAAAAGAACCAAACATTAACATTAAATTTGGATAAAGCCAATGAAATTATTTCACAGCAAAAATATCAACTAGATACTTTAGCTAATCAAATGAAAAAATTGAATGAATATGAAGAGATGCAAGTACAGTATTTGAATATGCAAAATCAAATCAATGATTATCAAATGAAATTAAATCAAATGGAAACTGAAAAATCACTCTTTGAGAAATCAGAATCAAAATTGAAAGATCAAGTCATAAAGTTGGAAGGTGAATGTAAAAGTCTACGTAAAAATGAACTGGAATTAATGGCTGCAAAGCAACAAAACCAATTAGAAGAAGTGAATTCAAAAGGATTGCTTGATTCAAAAGCTAAAGAGATTACCGATTTAAAATTGTTGAATCAAAAATTAGATGAAAAACTTGGTTTGTTACAAAAGGACAACGACGCTCAAAAGGTCGAGTTTGAATCATTAAAAAATAAGTATTTGAATACTGAAACTGCATTGAAATCCGCTCAAACAACTATTAATACTGTGAATGCTCGAAATTTGCAACTAACAAATGAAAATACTGCGCTAATTGAACAACTTGAAGAAGTGAGAAATCGGAATATTCAACTGACAAACGAGAAGGCCGAAGTTTATGATACATTTGTCGCTGTTAAAAGTCAATTTGAAAAGCAGCAACTGGAGGTAAAGCGATTGCAGAATTCAATTAATGTTGGACAACAAACGAATCAATCAATGGTTGATATAAAGTTGGAAGAAGCTCCTTCAAATACTAATGTAATCCCATTTCTTGCTAAACTAAGGAACCCAAATCGATTGACTCTGATGCAAAAGATTCATCGAATTTGAGTATACAAACAGATATAGTCTCTTCATATGCTAGAAAGTCTAAATCACCAGCTAGAAAATCGCCAATCGAACCGGTTACCCCTAAATCAATCACCATCTCACAGTTAACTGCCAAACTTTTGCAACTCGAACAACTCAATGCTGAGCTTAAGCAAGTGGTGGATGATAAGAAGCGGATAGTGAAGGAAAAAGAAGTAGAGTTACAAAAATATTTGCAATATCAAGAACAAAATCAACTACTGAATGAAGAGCTCAATAAAGAAAGGAGACTAACTACACTTTTAACCGGTAAAGATCTATAAGTGTAACGTTTTTAGCTGAAGTAGATGCATTACCAGATATGATCCAGTTATATCATGAAGAGAGACGAGCATTGTTGAAAAAATTTAATCAGAACACCATAGATGTGGCACTGAAGAACAAATCTTTACACGAAGAGCTTAATTCCCAGAACACCACACAAGAAATCTTAATCGAGTGTGGGATATGTAAGGGTAGTCCTATAATCAATATATAATGAATACCCTCCATTGATTAATATAATGATATCTGTTTATTGAAAAAACACCAAACTGAGTATCAATATCTCGTATTTTATGGTTATCTTCTCGACTATCGGGCATGAAAATGCTTCACTAGCTTGTGGTGCTTAAACTGAACACCGTCTCTGATGTATTGTTCATGTCTAAGTTGTTCAATAACCTGTTTACGTGTCTCTAAAATAACAGCTTGTTCTTGTTTTAATGTTAAAGCATTTGATGTCCCATGTGCTCTCGAAAACCCAATCCGTTTAAAATAAGGATCATCATTACTACCTGGCACTATCTCTTTCACTTTTAATGATTGCTTGTAATATCTTTTGAATGAACGATGGCCTATCTGTTTTCCTGATGGCAATGTCCATCCAATATCATTCTGGTTTTGTTCATTCCAGTCATCGACATCAGTGTTACCATCAGAGTCTTCTTCTGGAATCTGGTAGTACGGACGAAGAGAATCTGAAAGTCCATCATCTATGGCAAGTTTACAATGACTTTTGGATATCTATATTGCATCAACAACTAAACCTCTTACCATATGCGCTTGACATGCTTCAGTTGAATACATGAACTTTGAATCATCACCACAATAAATACATTGATTCAATATTGCAATGGATTCGCCAAGATGTTCAAGTAAGCCTTGTGTATCAACAAGGAATTCGGCATATGGAATGAAGAACGAATGCTTCAGAGACATGTGTTCCAAATTCCTTTCCATGGATGAAGACGATTTTGAGCAAAACAAACAATCTGTGATTGACAAGGGTATGGATGCTTCCAACTTTTCTTTCCACAGACGTTCATATTCTTCATCAGTGTTCGCGTTAACAAATAAGCTTTTCCAATCCTTTGAATTCGAGATTACTACAGATGAAGAAGTATCACAATATGAATTCGACCGAGTGGATTTAACCACTTCCAAGTGCTTCTTTGAACTACAATGTGTTTTCAATTGACTTTCAGACTTGAATGATTTTTTACATTCAAAACAGTAAAATGAACTTGGTAATGGTTCAACTGTTACTGGAATGTTAACCAAATCTTCAAATTCGTTTGATGATATTGGATCTAATGCTTGAGATTTACGAGTGATATTATGATTGTGCCAGTCGCATTTCCAATGACTTTTATTACAGACATTTACTTTACACTGATATTAGTTTGTATGTGAATACCGTTTGACAATAGAGTTCCATACTTGATGTTTAAATTATGGTATTACCACCTTCAGCACTTTATACTATTTCAGAATTATTAGCCATATGACTCATACGGCGAAAAGCATAAACTAGCAGAATTATACACCAATAATTACCTACATTAGGAACATCATTTTCAAAGTTATGGTGTTATACTTTGAAGTCTCTGTTAATGTGGGTTCTTTATAGACCAAATATTATATTATGTAAACCTTTCAGTAACACGAGACAAATAGTTTACAGTAGCTGTAATCTTAAAAAAATAAGCAAACAAACAGCTTAAAATGTAATTGTTACAAATGATTCTATTTAGATCTATGACAAGTTGGATACCCAATTCTTAACATTGAATTCTAATACATCTAATGGAACGCTACCGCTGTTAAGTACCAAATCATGGAAGTCTCCAATATGGAACTTTTCTCCCAATTCTTTCTCTGCATATGCACGTAATTCACGGATCTTTAGTTCCCCAACCTTGTATGCTAAAGCTTGTCCAGGCATAGCACAATAACGCTTTACTTCGGAAACTATTTCGCTGTCATTCAGGGTCAAGTATTTCTTCAAAAGTTCCACTGATTGCTCAATCGACCAACCCTTGACATGTAGACCAGTGTCCACAACTAATCGCAATGCGCGGTGCATTTCTAACTCTAATCGTCCATAAAGGGCGAGAGGATCTTCATATAAACCCATTTCTAATTGTCAATTGAAAGAAAATTACCTTCTCCCAAATATTCCGCATACAATCCCCAACCTTCAATATAAGCAGTGTAGAAGTCGAATTTTCTAATCAAATGCTGTTCTTTTTCGTTGACCAAAGAGAGCTGCAAGTGATGACCAGGCATTGCTTCATGCAAAATGAGGGCAGTAGCTTGCTGTAATGGTTTATCTTCGTACATACTAAGGTTGACCATGAACTTTCCAGGAATTTCTTTATTTCCAGGCATGTAAAAGGCCATTGGAGAGCCGACTTCGGCTTGTGCAGGCACTGCATGTATACCACAAACAGTATTTGGTATTTCATTGAAGTATTTTGGTAATACAGAGTCAATTTCCTAATATTAATTGATGAATGAAGGGGTACCTTCATAATTTTTTCATACAATGGAATTACTTGATCTCTACCAGAGACATATAGCTGTGGATATAGATCCTTATTTGCTAGACTCTCTTGAAATTCCTTCAAAGTGCCGTCAAATACCTTGTTTTTCACATCTTCCATTCTGGCGGCAATTCTTTCCACTTCAGCCAAACCAAGGTTATGTAATTCGTCAGAAGTGTATGATGAAGTTGTGTGGAACCTTGAGAATAGCTCATAGATGGCGACATAGTTTGGTATACCAAATAGACCAGGATGAGAACGGGCATTTGGAAGATACTCTGTTTCAAAATATGTCTTTAACTTCAGGATTGCAGGGTTAACCATCTCGGTAATTGTTAGGAATAATGCATTTTCACGAATTCCAAGGACAGACCACTTGGAATACAAATTAAATGAACTATCGGCAGGATTTTCAGTGATTAGATTTGCCAAGGACTTGATAATTAATTCAATTGACTCCTTATTAAGAGTATAACCGTTTGAAATACCAACTTGTAACCTTTCAATATCTCCTTCTATCATGTTTGGAATTAGTGTTAATCGATTCTTATAATTCAAGAAGTCATTTGTACTTTCAAATCGTTGATATCTATAATAAGTAATATGTTGCTTACGCATCGAAACTCTGAGGCAAACTAATGATAGAACCAAAGAATTGAGTCATTGGTACTTCCAAAGAGAACTTTTGCGGTAGGATGTTGTTTTTCAGCTGACTTTTCAATGCTTGCAATTCTTCTCTGTCATATTCAACTCCTGATCGCTCAAATTCTTCCGCTTCGACTAATTGCTCTTCAAGAAACTTCGTGTATTTATCACATTCAGCAACAGATGATTGATCTAACTGATCTCTGAAGTGCGGGTACTTGAATAGATCGCCAGCCGCTACATGTGTGAATCCAACGAAAGCTTACTTGGTTGGTTTCTCATGAGTTTATAAACAAATGAATCTTGAAGGTCCACCAAAGTGGTAGGGCGAGATAATTTTTCTGCAACCCATTCCCGAACATTTAATTCCAGACCTTCTAATGTGATTACGCCATTATCTAGGATAAGGCTGTGGAACTGCTTAAGATCAAATAGATGTTCAAGCTTTCTTTCGGCATACCCTCTCAATTCCAAAATTTTTAATTCGCCAACCTAAGAGTCCCATTAAATAGCTTGTATAATACCTTGTAACTAAATGTTAATTTTGAAAATTCCTCACCTTAATGCTTGTCCAGGGATTGAGCAGTAACGATCAACTTCCTTTTCTAGCGTTTCTTTAGAGCTGGTCAAGTATTTTTGCATTAATGTTACAGCCCTTTCTTTATCCCAATTGAAGTAATTTAACCCAGTATCTACAACCAAACGAAGTGCTCTAGTCATCTCCATTTCAAGTCTTCCAAACAAGGAATATGGATCCTTGTACATACCCATTTCTTCGCCTAAATATTCGCAGTAGAGTCCCCATCCTATATTTTATTATCTAGAAGGATTTATACCTTCCATATACGCAGGAAGAAAGCGCATCTTGTTTATCAAGTGACTTACTTCAGCGTCTTTTGCAAGCCCAAATCTAAAAATTAATTGTATTGACTATTACTGATAATGATGTCCTGGGTTTGCTTCGTGTAATACTAAGGCTGTCGCATCCACTAGCGGATTTTCCATTGACAGAGATAAGTTTGCTATGAAAGCACCTGGAGTATCTTTGCTTCCCGGAAGGTAGTAAGCCAGCGGAGCAGAACCTTCGGCAGACTCAGGTACTGCTTTAATGTTGCATGGATTATCAGGGATAGTTTCGAAAAATTCAGGCAGTTTTTCATTGATTTTCTAACATTAAATTTTTAAATATTCTTACCGTTAGGATATCTTCATAGAAAGGAATAGTAGTTTCACGATTGAAGTAAAGGTGACTATATTTTTCCTTATCCTTTAAGGAAACCATGAACTCTGCAACCGACCCATCAAAGATTAAGTCTTTGACAGCTTCCATACGTGCATAAATTCGTTCGACTTCTTGTAATCCCAATTGATGCAATTCTTCTGGGTCATGTCTGTAAGTAGTTTGAACGAAGATAGCATCCTTATACATCTGACCACTGTTGTTCCAACCGGAGATACCGGCTGACTGACGGGCATGTGGTAAATAATCTTGCTGCAAAAATTCCTTCAACTTTTGAAGAGCTGGGTTCACTTGATCAGAGATTAGTGAGTGGAAGTAATCAGACTTGAAAATTTCTAGATTCAATTTTCCTTCCAAATTGTATCGCGACTTGCTTGGATCCTGGGAGATCAATCCCTCCAATGCACTAATAGAACCTAATATAGCATCTTCTGACAAAGTAATATTGGCTTCAATACCTCGTTGAAAACGAACGATGTAATTATCAATCACTGCTGGCAGCAACTTCAAGCGACTTTCATAATTCAATACATCATTAGCAGTTGCTAATGGCTGGACTCTATACATAAGTAAACAAATCACCATACCCCTCAAGCATTTCAATAAGTGCCATGTTAACAAACATTTGGTTGAGAGGAACATAACGAATTGCTTCTATGCTGAGAATCTCCCTTTCACAGTCACCCTTCAAGTTTTGGTAGTCAGTTCGTTCAATGCTATTAAATGCTGTTATATCCAAGTTCGCTGTTTCTTTCAACAAAGCCTTTAATCTCTCGACCACACCATCTATGGATTCCAATGATTCATCAAATAGAAAATCTCGGAATCGTGAATAACCATACATCTCCCCATACACTAGAAATATAAGTTAAGAGAGCATGTACCTGGATTGCTTTGGAACATGATATCTACATACTCATCTTGTAAATCTTTCAATGTCTTTGGCTGGGCTAATTTGGATGTAACCCAATCTTCAATTAATGTTGTAAGGCCAGCCAATGTGACAGGTCTTTCAAGTACAATATCATGGAACTCTTTGATGTCGAAATGGCACCCAAGTTTCTCTTCAGCGTATGCTCTTACTTCCCTGATCTTGATTTCACCAACCTAAATATTAATAAAGAGAAGACCATACTTTGTAACTAAATAGATGAATACCTTGAATATAAATTACCTTAATGCTTGTCCTGGCCAAACGCAGTATCGTTTAATTTCGGACAATGCTTCCTTTTCTGGCATTGTACAGTGTGTTAAAAGATATTCTACACATCGTTCCACAGACCATCCTTTAGCGTGAAGACCAGTATCCACAACAAGACGAATACCTAAGTGTTATTCAAATGCAGCCAATACTTCGATGCATCTCCATTTCTAGTCGACCAAAGAGTGTCAACGGATCCTTGTACATACCCATTTCTTCACCCAAGAATTCGGCGTATAAACCCCATCCTAACAAAAAATAAGAAAGAACCATCAATACCTTCTATGTAAGCAGTATTTCCCAAAAAATTATTAACCATATGCTGTGCTGGCTTTTCCTTAACTAGAGACACTTGCATATGATGTCCTATTGATTAGATTCTTGCAACAAAAACCTGGCATGGCTTCATGAAGGACAAGAGCAACAGCATCTTGTAATGGCTTTTCAGATGCAGATTGTAAATTTGCATAGAAGCTTCCAGGCTTGTCACCATACCCTGGCATATAGAAAGCAATTGCGGATGTTGCTTCTGCATCTTTTTCTACTGCCAAAACTTCACATTTAGCTTTAGGAAACTTGTTAAAGTATTTGGGTAACACAGCATCGATTTCCTTATCGCGTTAGTAAAAAGGTCAACACACCTCCATCAGCTTTTTATAGTTTGCGATTGTTTCATCTCGACCAAGATATAACTGTGGATATGTTACTTTATCTTTGATGGCATTTCGGAACTCGGCAAGTGATCCATTAAAGACAAGATTCTTGACTTGTTCCATGCGGTTGGAAATACGCTCGACTTCTTTGAGACCGATCTGGTGAAGCTCTTCGGAAGAGTATTGAATGGTTGTAGATTCAAAAATATTACTAGCATACATTTCCTCAGCATTAGCCATACCATAAAGTCCAGGGTTTGGTCTGGCATTTGCCAAATATTCACCCTGCAAAAATTCTTTAAACGATTCGAGGGTTGGATAAATCGACGTCCTGATCGCATCGTGAAACAAATCTTGTCGAACAGGTAACTTCTCCAACTTGGATTTCAAATTTAATCTGGAATCTTCTGGTGCAACCTCTAACACAGCAGTAAGACCTTCAATCAGGGATAGAATGGATTCCTTTGGCAGTGTACGCTTATTTGCAATTCCTAGTTTCAACCTTTCAATAGTATCTTCAAATTGTTTGGGAACGTTCCGTAAACGTTGCTGGTAGTTTAATACATCTCGAATGTTTTCTAAAGGTTGGAATCTGTATAATTAATAAACTTTTAACATTACTTTGCAAATTCATCAATAAATTTCGCTGCAAATCCACTCAAATGAGTACATGGAAATTCGGTATTGTTGTTCCACAATTCTATCCAAATAGCGAATCGACTCTTCAAATTTAGATAGGCGGCACGGTTTTCAGAAGGAATAGATTCATATGAAAGTGATTCCAAATCCGTTAAATAGGTAGTTAATTTCTGTTTGAAAGTGTTGGCACCCAAGATAGACACATCTTCTAATAAGGTGTGAAAGTTATCATAGTCAAACATAACCGCCATCTCTAAGATTTAATTGAATATTGAATTTACTTGGGAACGATTCGATCACATCATAAACCAAACTGTCTTGGATTTTCACTAGACTTAATGGCGTCGCCAATGTAGTGTCAACCCACTCACGCACGAATAATTCGAGGCGATCCAATGGAATCGAGCCATTGGCCAGAACTACACGATGAAACTCCTTGATATCAAATTGGGACCGAAGTGCTTCTTGCGCATACTTTCGTAATTCCAAAATCTTTAGCTCTCCAACTTTGTATGCTAACGCTTGACCAGGATTGTTGGAGTATCTGAAGAGTTAATCGTAAACAACAAACCTGTGAATTTCGGAAATCGCAGCTGATTCTCCAAGGGTAGAGACATTTTCCAGAAAGTAAGCTAACGATTTCTCATAATCCCATCCAAATCCGTGCAAGCCAGTGTCTACAACCAAACGGACAGCTCGAACCATCTCCAATTCCAGCCGACCGTAGAGTGCCAGTGCATCCTTATAGACAGCCAATTCTACTCATAAATTAAACAATTAAATACCTTCCCCAAGATATTCACTGTAAAGACCCCAACCTTCTACGTAAGAAGTCATAAGCGATAATTGCTCCACTAAATGGGAGGAAGGCTTTTCTTTTTGTAAAGCAATTTGATGATGGTGTCCCGGATTAGCTTCATGTAGAACTAAAGCTGTAAGTGTATAGAGCGGTTCATTATCACAAAGCTTTAAATTGACATAGAACTCAGCTTTGGTTAAATCATAGTATGCCATTGGATTGACATCTTCCAATGCAGCGTCCACAGCCTTTACTTGACATTTAGCTGCAGGAAATGAGCTGAATAACTTCGGTAGCTTTTCATCAATGCCTTTCAACAATTCTTCAACAAACGGAATAACCTTTTCACGTGGTAATCTGGCTTCTGGGAATTTTTCGCTATCATTTAAATCCTTTCGGAAATCAGATAGAGATCCAACGTAAATCAAATCCTTGACTTGCTCCATTCTTGCCTTGATACGTTCAACTTCTTTCAAACCCAACTCATGTAATTCAGCAGCTGTGTATCTAGTGGTAGTTTGGGAATAGATGAGTTCTTGATACACCTTTTGAGAATCAGGCAAATCAAATATCCCAAAACTTGTTCGGCAGTGTGGCCGATAAGTAGTGTCCAAAAAGGTACGAAGCTTTTCAAGAGCAGGATTCACAGAGTTTAGAATGATTTCATCAAAAGCAAAAGCTTTACCTAAAGCATTCAATTCCTCTCGGCGATTGAACATATGACTGGCAATATCAGCTCCTGTCAACTGTGCAAGGAATTTGACAAATTTATCTACTGTAGCTTCATTCAAAGTCACTTTATCATTGATTCCCTGTTCTAAAAGCTTGATTGAACTATCAATTGAGGCCGATACTTTTTTCAATCTCAATTCAAAATGCTGATAATCGTCCTCAGTCTTCAATGGTTGGGTACTATAGTTAAAGAACAATAAATTACGACTGTAAAACATGGATCATTCCTCCAAAGTTCCCAGCATTTGGCAAGACATTTAATGGCCGATATTGCCATGAGGATTTTTCAACTTGGATGGTAGCTTTCATGAATTCATAATCTTTGTATTCTTGCTCAGTAAAAGAACTAGTGTCCAAAGCAAGTAGTTCTTTCTCTATAGATTCAACTTGCTTGGCAAAGTTGTCCCATGCATCCACCGAGTCATCATACAAGTCATCCAAGTACTTTGGGTAGTCAAATACGGTTCCGAAAACTAATATTAACTAACAATTTGATACCTGGAGAAAACTTGAAATGTTCATCAACGTACGTATCTTGTAAATCCAACAAAGTTTTAGCAGGAGGTGCTTGTTCCTTGAGAGACATCATAGATTGCCGACTGCTAATTCGTTTGACGACATTAGAAGCAATTTCGCTCTTCTTTTTGAAAATCAATTTCAATTTCAACTTGATTGTTTTCAATATCATTTAATTCTAATACATCTAATGGAACGCTACCGCTGTTAAGTACCAAATCATGGAAGTCTCCAATATGGAACTTTTCTCCCAATTCTTTCTCTGCATATGCACGTAATTCACGGATCTTTAGTTCCCCAACCTTGTATGCTAAAGCTTGTCCAGGCATAGCACAATAACGCTTTACTTCGGAAACTATTTCGCTGTCATTCAGGGTCAAGTATTTCTTCAAAAGTTCCACTGATTGCTCAATCGACCAACCCTTGGCATGTAGACCAGTGTCCACAACTAATCGCAATGCGCGGTGCATTTCTAACTCTAATCGTCCATAAAGGGCGAGAGGATCTTCATATAAACCCATTTCTAATTGTCAATTGAAAGAAAATTACCTTCTCCCAAATATTCCGCATACAATCCCCAACCTTCAATATAAGCAGTGTAGAAATCGAATTTTCTAATCAAATGCTGTTCTTTTTCGTTGACCAAAGAGAGCTGCAAGTGATGACCTGGCATTGCTTCATGCAAAATGAGGGCAGTAGCTTGCTGTAATGGTTTATCTTCGTACATACTAAGGTTGACCATGAACTTTCCAGGAATTTCTTTATTTCCAGGCATGTAAAAGGCCATTGGAGAGCCGACTTCGGCTTGTGCAGGCACTGCATGTATACCACAAACAGTACTTGGTATTTCATTGAAGTATTTTGGTAATACAGCGTCAATTTCCTAATATTAATTGATGAATAAAGCGGTACCTTCATAATTTTTTCATACAATGGAATTACTTGATCTCTACCAGAGACATATAGCTGTGGATATAGATCCTTATTTGCTAGACTCTCTTGAAATTCCTTCAAAGTGCCGTCAAATACCTTGTTTTTCACATCTTCCATTCTGGCGGCAATTCTTTCCACTTCAGCCAAACCAACGTTATGTAACTCGTCAGATGTGTATGATGAAGTTGTGTGGAACCTTGAGAATAGCTCATAGATGGCTACATAGTTTGGTATACCAAATAGACCAGGATGAGAACGGGCATTTGGAAGATACTCTGTTTCAAAATAAGTCTTTAACTTCAGGATTGCAGGGTTAACCATCTCGGTAATTGTTGGGAATAATGCATTTTCACGAATTCCAAGGACGGACCACTTGGAATACAAATTAAATGCACTATCGGCAGGATTTTCAGTGATTAGATTTGCCAAGGACTTGATAATTAATTCAATTGACTCCTTATTAAGTGTATAACCGTTTGAAATACCAACTTGTAATCTTTCAATATCTCCTTCTATCATGATTGGAATTAGTGTTAATCGATTCTTATAATTCAAGAAGTCATTTGTACTTTCAAATCGTTGATATCTATAATAAGTAATATGTTGCTTACGCATCGAAACTCTGAGGCAAACTAATGATAGAACCAAAGAATTGAGTCATGGGTACTTCCAAAGAGAACTTTTGCGGTAGGATGTTGTTTTTCAGCTGACTTTTCAATGCTTGCAATTCTTCTCTGTCATATTCAACTCCTGATCGCTCAAATTCTTCCGCTTCGACTAATTGCTCTTCAAGAAACTTCGTGTATTTATCACATTCAGCAACAGATGATTGATCTAACTGATCTCTGAAGTGCGGGTACTTGAATAGATCGCCGGCCGCTACATGTGTGAATCCAACGAAAAAGGTTACTTGGTTGGTTTCTCATGAGTTTATAAACAAATGAATCTTGAAGGTCCACCAAAGTGGTAGGACGTGATAATTTCTCTGCAACCCATTCCCGAACATTTAATTCCAGACCTTCTAATGTGATTACGCCATTATCGAGGATAAGGCTGTGGAACTGCTTAAGATCAAATAGATGTTCAAGCTTTCGTTCAGCATACCCTCTCAATTCCAAAATTTTTAATTCGCCAACCTAAAGTCCCATTAAATAGCTTGTATAATACCTTGTAACTAAATGTTAATTTGGAAAATTCCTCACCTTAATGCTTGTCCAGGCATTGCGCAGTAACGATCAACTTCCTTTTCTAGCGTTTCTTTAGAGCTGGTCAAGTATTTTTGCATTAATGTTACAGCCCTTTCTTTATCCCAATTGAAGTAATTCAACCCAGTATCAACAACCAAACGAAGTGCTCTAGTCATTTCCATTTGAAGTCTTCCAAACAAGGAAAATGGATCCTTATACATACCCATTTCTTCGCCTAAATATTCGCAGTAGAGTCCCCATCCTATATTTTATTATCCAAAAGAATTTATACCTTCCATATAAGCAGGAAGAAAGCGCATCTTGTTTATCAAGTGACTTACTTCAGCGTCTTTTGCAAGCCCAAATCTAAAAATTAATTGTATTGACTATTACTGATAATGATGTCCTGGGTTTGCTTCGTGTAATACTAAGGCTGTCGCATCCACCAGCGGATTTTCCATTGACAGAGATAAGTTTGCTATGAAAGCACCTGGAGTATCTTTGCTTCCCGGAAGGTAGTAAGCCAGCGGAGCAGAACCTTCAGCAGATTCAGGTACTGCTTTAATGTTGCATGGATTATCAGGGATAGTTTCGAAAAATTCAGGCAGTTTTTCATTGATTTTCTAACATTTAATTTTAAATACTCTTACCGTTAGAATATCTTCATAGAAAGGGATAGTAGTTTCACGATTGAAGTAAAGGTGACTATATTTTTCCTTATCCTTTAAGGAAACCATGAACTCTGCAACCGACCCATCAAAGATTAAGTCTTTGACAGCTTCCATACGTGCATAAATTCGTTCGACTTCTTGTAATCCCAATTGATGCAATTCTTCTGGGTCATGTCTGTAAGTAGTTTGAACGAAGATAGCATCCTTATACATCTGACCACTGTTGTTCCAACCGGAGATACCGGCTGACTGACGGGCATGTGGTAAATAATCTTGCTGCAAAAATTCCTTCAACTTTTGAAGAGCTGGGTTCACTTGATCAGAGATTAGTGAGTGGAAGTAATCAGACTTGAAAATTTCTAGATTCAATTTTCCTTCCAAATTGTATCGCGACTTGCTTGGATCCTGGGAGATTAATCCCTCCAATGCACTAATAGAACCTAATATAGCATCTTCTGCCAAAGTAATATTGGCTTCAATGCCTCGTTGAAAACGAACGATGTAATTATCAATCACTGCTGGCAACAACTTCAAACGACTTTCATAATTCAATACATCATTAGCAGTTGCTAATGGTTGGAATCTATACATAAGAAAACAAATCACCATACCCCTCAAGCATTTCAATAAGTGCCATGTTAACAAACATTTGGTTGAGAGGAACATAACGAATTGCTTCTATGCTGAGAATCTCCCTTTCACAGTCACCCTTCAAGTTTTGGTAGTCAGTTCGTTCAATGCTATTAAATGCTGTTATATCCAAGTTCGTTGTTTCTTTTAACAAAGCCTTTAATCTCTCGACCACACCATCTATGGATTCCAATGATTCATCAAATAGAAAATCTCGGAATCGTGAATAACCATACATCTCCCCATACACTAGAAATATAAGTTAAGAGAGCATGTACCTGGATTGCTTTGGAACATGATATCTACATACTCATCTTGTAAATCTTTCAATGTCTTTGGCTGGGCTAATTTGGATGTAACCCAATCTTCAATTAATGTTGTAAGGCCAGCCAATGTGACAGGTCTTTCAAGTACAATATCATGGAACTCTTTGATGTCGAAATGGCACCCAAGTTTCTCTTCAGCGTATGCTCTTACTTCCCTGATCTTGATTTCACCAACCTAAATATTAATCAAGAGAAGACCATACTTTGTAACTAAATAGATGAATACCTTGAATATAAATTACCTTAATGCTTGTCCTGGCCAAACGCAGTATCGTTTAATTTCGGACAATGCTTCCTTTTCTGGCATTGTACAGTGTGTTAAAAGATATTCTACACATCTTTCCACAGACCATCCTTTAGCGTGAAGACCAGTATCCACAACAAGACGAATACCTAAGTGTTATTCAAATGCAGCCAATACTTCGATGCATCTCCATTTCTAGTCGACCAAAGAGTGTCAACGGATCCTTGTACATACCCATTTCTTCACCCAAGAATTCGGCGTATAAACCCCATCCTAACAAAAAATAAGAAATAACCAGCAATACCTTCTACGTAAGCAGTATTTCCCAAAAAATTATTAACCATATGCTGTGCTGGCTTTTCCTTAACTAGAGACACTTGCATATGATGTCCTATTGATTAGATTCTTGCAAAAAAAACCTGGCATGGCTTCATGAAGGACAAGAGCAACAGCATCTTGTAATGGCTTTTCAGATGCAGATTGTAAATTTGCATAGAAGCTTCCAGGCTTGTCACCATACCCTGGCATATAGAAAGCAATTGCGGATGTTGCTTCTGCATCTTTTTCTACTGCCAAAACTTCACATTTAGCTTTAGGAAACTTATTAAAGTATTTGGGTAACACGGCATCAATTTCCTTATCGCGTTAGTAAAAAGGTCAACACACCTCCATCAGCTTTTTATAGTTTGCGATTGTTTCATCTCGACCAAGATATAACTGTGGATAGGTTACTTTATCTTTGATGGCATTTCGGAACTCGGCAAGTGATCCATTAAAGACAAGATTCTTGACTTGTTCCATGCGGTTGGAAATACGCTCGACTTCTTTGAGACCGATCTGATGAAGTTCTTCGGAAGAGTATTGAATGGTTGTAGATTCAAAAATATTACTAGCATACATTTCCTCAGCATTAGCCATACCATAAAGTCCAGGGTTTGGTCTGGCATTTGCCAAATATTCACCCTGCAAAAATTCTTTAAACGATTCGAGGGTTGGATAAATCGACGTCCTGATAGTATCGTGAAACAAATCTTGTCGAACAGGTAACTTCTCCAACTTGGATTTCAAATTTAATCTGGAATCGTCTGGTGCAACCTCTAACACAGCAGTAAGACCTTCAATCAGGGATAGAATGGATTCCTTTGGCAGTGTACGCTTATTTGCAATTCCGAGTTTCAACCTTTCAATAGTATCTTCAAATTGTTTGGGAACGTTCCGTAAACGTTGCTGGTAGTTTAATACATCTCGAATGTTTTCTAAAGGTTGGAATCTGTATAATTAATAAACTTTTAACATTACTTTGCAAATTCATCAATAAATTTCGCTGCAAATCCACTCAAATGAGTACATGGAAATTCAGTATTGTTGTTCCACAATTCTATCCAAATAGCGAAGCGACTCTTCAAATTTAGATAGGCGGCACGGTTTTCAGAAGGAATAGATTCATATGAAAGTGATTCCAAATCCGTTAAATAGGTAGTTAATTTCTTTTTGAAGGCGTTGGCACCTGAGATAGACACATCTTCTAATAAGGTGTGAAAGTTATCATAGTCAAACATAACCGCCATCTCTAAGATTTAATTGAATATTGAATTTACTTGGGAACGATTCGATCACATCATAAACCAAACTGTCTTGGATTTTCACTAGACTTAATGGCGTCGCCAATGTAGTGTCAACCCACTCACGCACGAATAATTCGAGGCGATCCAATGGAATCGAGCCATTGACCAGAACTACACGATGAAACTCCTTGATATCAAATTGGGACCGAAGTGCTTCTTGCGCATACTTTCGTAATTCCAAAATCTTCAGCTCTCCAACTTTGTATGCTAACGCTTGACCAGGATTGTTGGAGTATCTGAAGAGTTAATCGTAAACAACAAACCTGTGAATTTCGGAAATCGCAGCTGATTCTCCAAGGGTAGAGACATTTTCCAGAAAGTAAGCTAACGATTTCTCATAATCCCATCCAAATCCGTGCAAGCCAGTGTCTACAACCAAGCGGACAGCTCGAACCATCTCCAATTCCAGCCGACCGTAGAGTGCCAGTGCATCCTTATAGACAGCCAATTCTACTCATAAATTAAACAATTAAATACCTTCCCCAAGATATTCACTGTAAAGACCCCAACCTTCTACGTAAGAAGTCATAAGCGATAATTGCTCCACTAAATGGGAGGAAGGCTTTTCTTTTTGTAAAGCAATTTGATGATGGTGTCCCGGATTAGCTTCATGTAGAACTAAAGCTGTAAGTGTATAGAGCGGTTCATTATCACAAAGCTTTAAATTGACATAGAACTCAGCTTTGGTTAAATCATAGTATGCCATTGGATTGACATCTTCCAATGCAGCGTCCACAGCCTTTACTTGACATTTAGCTGCAGGAAATGAGCTGAATAACTTCGGTAGCTTTTCATCAATGCCTTTCAACAATTCTTCAACAAACGGAATAACCTTTTCACGTGGTAATCTGGCTTCTGGGAATTTTTCGCTATCATTTAAATCCTTTCGGAAATCAGATAGAGATCCAACATAAATCAAATCCTTGACTTGCTCCATTCTTGCCTTGATACGTTCAACTTCTTTCAAACCCAACTCATGTAATTCAGCAGCTGTGTATCTAGTGGTAGTTTGGGAATAGATGAGTTCTTGATACACCTTTTGAGAATCAGGCAAATCAAATATCCCAAAACTTGTTCGGCAGTGTGGCCGATAAGTAGTGTCCAAAAAGGTACGAAGCTTTTCAAGAGCAGGATTCACAGAGTTTAGAATGATTTCATCAAAAGCAAAAGCTTTACCTAAAGCATTCAATTCCTCTCGGCGATTGAACATATGACTGGCAATATCAGCTCCTGTCAACTGTGCAAGGAATTTGACAAATTTATCTACTGTAGCTTCATTCAAAGTCACTTTATCATTGATTCCCTGTTCTAAAAGCTTGATTGAACTATCAATTGAGGCCGATACTTTTTTCAATCTCAATTCAAAGTGCTGAAAATCTTCCTCAGTCTTTAATGGTTGGGCACTATAATTAAAGAGCAAGTAAATTACGACTGTAAAACATGGATAATCCCACCAAAGTTTCCAGCATTTGGCAAGACATTTAATGGCCGATATTGCCATGAGGATTTTTCAACTTGGATGGAAGCTTTCATGAATTCATAATCTTTGTATTCTTGCTCAGTAAAAGAACTAGTGTCCAAAGCAAGAAGTTCTTTCTCTATAGATTCAACTTGCTTGGTAAAGTTGTCCCATGCATCCACCGAGTCATCATACAAGTCATCCAAATACTTTGGGTAGTCAAATACGGTTCCATAAACTAATATTAACTAACAATTTGATACCTGGAGAAAACTTGAAATGTTCATCAACGTACGTATCTTGTAAATCCAACAAAGTTTTAGCAGGAGGTGCTTGTTCCTTGAGAGATATCATAGATTGCCGACTGCTAATTCGTTTGACGACATTAGAAGCAATTTCGCTCTTCTTTTTGAAAATCAATTTCAATTTCAACTTGATTGTTTTCAATATCATTTTCAAGTAATTAAGACTTCACCTGCTGTCTTTATATGGTTTTCTGTAACTTTGTGTTACACCACAAGGTCTATTCCAACCATTCAATTGAACCGCAATCTTAAAGACAGATAAAGGATATAGTACTAGAGGGACTTCATATTAGTTGAGAGAGAGTGATTTTCACCACTATGAGCTTCAATTGATAATTTTTTTGTTGCTTTGAATGTTCGAAGCGGTTTGTGCTACTAGTTAAAGCATTCCAACCTCATGGATTACACAAACAATTGAAACCTTTGATGGTTCAACTAAAGGGATTTATATAAAGGCACTGTTAGTTCGGATTGAATGAATGTCACATAGATACCATACTATATAATTTTGAAAAGGTGAATATTCCCTATGCTCATACATTATACCACAATTTGCGCCAAAACTCATACTTTGGTGATGAACCAAAATGACATCTGTGTAACATCAACAACCCCACTTTCACCATTACCATATAGTGTCATGTAAAAGCTCAAACATTCACGATGGTTAAAATTGCATCCTAATTTCGCGTGAGATTGTAGGGATATTTGAACTTGGTTGCTGAGATCGTGTGCGAATATGCTTTGGCTACAAATGGATTTTCTGTCCCTCTTGAGTCTGTTTTACGGACGCTTTTGGACCTCAAAAGGAATTCAATTCATGATAGTTGTATAATCAAAAAATATATTTCATTATTAATGTTACATCTTTATTTCTTATGAGATTGTAAAGCGTCTCTTAAAATGGGAAACAAGCTAACCAGTTAGAATTAACCTGCATTACCAATTAATATGTGATGATTTCTGAACTCCCTCAATCATGTTAGGTTTACCATGATCAGGACAATATACATATCCAGTATCTGGATCTATTAATGTAGTATGTGGTGTTTTCTCTAGCGAAACCTTACATGTCTGACATTTGGAGCATTCCCTGTGCCATTTGTAAGATCTGAACAAATAACTTGATTCGCTTATTTTGGAATTGCATAAATGACAGACTACATCAGTGGCTCCTGATTCTAAAAGTTTGGGGGAAATTTCATTGTCTGCATCATCTAGTCTATTCAAATATTGTGAAATGGTGGTATCGAATTCATCATTTTGTTCCTGATATCATCAACAATCATTTCATTACCAATAATATGGAGCCCAACAATCCAGCTTTAATTACACGCTTCAAACTTTTCGAAAGTTTTGCTTGATAATCTAATCTCTCTGATTCCACTACACCATCAGTTTTTGAAACAGCTGCCAAAAACATCAATAAACTTTTCACCAATCTTTTTGGTTCTTTCAAAGATATCCGACCAACCAAGCTGTTATCCAATTCTTCATCAACAATCATGACATTTTCCAATAGCGATCCAATATTTTGAATCAACTGTTTTTGATCTTCAATGCAGTCTTTGTATGATTTAGCAACAATGGAATCAATCAGTTTCAAGTTGGATGATTCAAAGTCTCCTAGGACAATCAAGATACGTTCTACAAGTCTTATGGTTTGAGATTGCAGTTGAACTTGTTCTAAGAGGATTAATCTATTGAAATTTACCATCTAAATTCTCCTTGTCATAATTAATTCTTTCATATTGTGCTCCCCAAAGCTAAAATTGCCATTAGTATACTTTGAATCAGATACATTATTTAACATAAAGCAAGATGGATGCCATTTACCATCCTTTACCAACTTATCATCCACGTATGTTTTATAGATTGATGTCTTGCATCCCAAGCAATGGGATGATGTTGCAACAGTGTGATGATATTCACAGAATATCTTTCCATTCTCTTCAAAGTAACTATCAATGGATCGAATTTTCTCATTACAGACCTGACATCTACAAATGAAATAGAACCCAAGTACCTAAAATGGTCTTGATGAAATTTGCCAGAGTGAAGAGTTGTAATATGAGGTTCTCTCAAAGCTTCATTACAAACAGTACCTAAGGATCAATACTAAGAGTACATACAAATCAAGTCTAGTTTTGAAAAGTAATCGAATTCACAGTAGAATTGAAAGTTTCCAGGAGCAACTTCCAAAGCAAAGTAACTATCAGCAATTGAATCATCACATTCTGTACACTTGAAGCAATCAATATGAAATTTGAGAGATTTTGCACGCATGTACGGACCATGAATGGGTAGTTTACAACCATGACATTCTTTTGGCATTTTGGAAAGTAAGGCGTCGTTTGAATACTCAAATGTGTATCACCTTTGAACAGTATCCAATGAAAACAGTTTCATCCAATAATGTATTAGGAATGTCATTAATTTAAACTCTTTATTTGATGAACTATGAAATATTTAGAATCCAATCATGACTACCAATGTGTATCTAATGGTCTCATTCATACCATAAATGAGTCACATTGAATGGGTCTGACGGTCTCTTAATGACGTGGCAACTGCCAATGGTTTAGACTAGAAAATATTCAACTGAAATTTCTTAACTTAAAATGTTGTTACTATTGGGGTATTTCACCTTCTTAGTCAATGCTAATCATCTATTTAAATTACCAGATACTGTCTGTTCAGTTGATACCATTCAAAAAGCTAATGATGCTATTTTACCAATTCTATCGACTCTAGTCAAAACTTCGGCATTTAGATACTTTAAGGTAATGAAATAGACGACTCTCATCCTTTAAAGGTATGAACTTTCATAAACCTAATCTCTCAAGGCAAACTTACATAAAGATTGTCCGTTTTGGGATGAAAACAAATTATGCACACTACGGGATTGTAGTGTTGTAGAAGCGCAAGAAGATGTACGATTATGTTATACTGATATGTCAGGAAATCCCTGTTCAATGGAAGAAAGACTCACTTTCAGTCGTAGATTATTCATCCAGTTCTTCACCATTCTCATTAAAACCCAAAAAACCATGTCTTGAACTAAAAGATCAGGATTTTTGTTACGTGGAAGATGAAAAAGATGAAGGTTCGACGATTAGATATTCACAAAACTAGATGGAATTTATATTAATTTATTACAAAACAAAGAACGATTTACAGCGTATGCAGGAGAATCTGCCAATAGAGTGTGGTCTTCGATATATAATGAAAATTGGTAATATTATACGTGTTCATCAAAAGCTTTCAAATTCACCGAGTTGGAGGATTGAAACCTTCATTGGCCGATACCTGTTTGGAGAAAAGAGTATTTTACAAAATGATTTCTGGTTTGTATTCTTACAGTCTAACATTAGGATTACATGCATCTATTTCAATGCACATTTGTGGGGAATATTTGGATCGGTCAACAGGATTTTGGGTAACAAATCAATTATATTCATCTGTGTTAGGGAAGAAATGTCACCTGCTACCAGAATCGATACGCTAACCATCCAGATCGTATTGAGAATCTATATTTCGTCTGGGCTGTGATGGTTAGAGCAGTATCTAAATTAACTCCTTATCTACAAAACTACCCATTTTGTGATGGAACTGGTGATGAGGAAGTTGTTGTGGTATTCATTCATTAGTATTAATATCAGAAACATGTCGATCAAGTTATTCAAGCCGTGTCAGCTTGCCCATCAACATTCGATGAAACAGTACTGTTTGCAGATATGCCATACGAAGTATATTTTTAGTCAACTTACAATAGTCACTCAAAGACGACTTTCGAGACAGTTTTAGAAACATATCGAGAATTATGGATTGTGTTGGGTGTGAAAAATGCAGAGTAAACAATCAAAATATTTTAATTTATAGTTATGGGGAAAAATTCAAACGTCTGGATTGGGAACCGCTCTGAAAATATTATTCACCCTTGGCGATGAGTAAATGTTATTGGGACTTTTTAACCTTCTAGTCCATCAAAATACAAACTTAGTCGCCCAGAATTAATTAGTTTGATAAACACATTCCATCAAATTGCAAGAAGTGTTAGTTTGATTGAATGGTTCAACAATCGAGTCAAGCACGAAACAGACCGTCAGAAACAGATTGAAAAATTGAAACAGGAAACCAATCAAGTTCAATCAGATACAGGAAAAACAGATTTAAAAAAACAGAGCATAACTGAGGATCAGAAGAAAAATGATAAAGAAAAATTGGAACAAAACCCCAAACTAAAAGACAATGGATCACGACAGAGTAGAAATGATGATGAATCTAGCAATTACAACCCATTATTGGATCCATTAGAATTCTTGAAACACCAAGAAAGTGTCAATTATGTTCGTTCAGGGACATTTCTTGGCGGTTTGATTATCGCCATATTAGGATTTATTCGCTTTGTCTTCAAATTCTTTGATGCCGAAAAGAAATATAAAGAGCGCATGATTGATTTTGAAAAAGAACAAGAAAAAGAAAAACAAGAACAAGAGAAATTGAAAAAATCTCATGTCACCACCACCAATGTAGTAGATGAATCAAATAGGACACATCATACTCCAAAATCGGCCAAGAAACGAAAGAACAAATCACAATCGAAGAAATAAATTGTATTCAATCCGAAATAAAGTATACCGATCTTAATAGTATTTTATTGTATTGAGTTTCTCAAATTGCTTGAAAATAAATGAAAACCATATTTTAACTTGTTTATTGAATTAACTTGGGTTGGAATTGCGTTTCATGATCTTTGGATTTGGAGATCCTAGTATTGGACTAGTGTATCTTGGTATATAATTTGAATTATCCAATAATTCGGTATCAGCTATGGGTGGTTTACTATCCGAAAGCTCTTTAGTTTGTGGAATAGACACTTTCAAGTCACTAGAGTCCAATTTCTCCTTTACTTCCTTTACTTCTTTCACTTTAGAATGTTGAACAATGTTGACTGGGTTACTGATAGGAGTACGATTGGCTACAAAAATACTCATGATGGAAAATCGATCGTTCATCACCTTTAGCAGAAAAATACAGAATGCAAATAGAACTTGATTCCAAAAGAGTGACCATCCGAGCTAGCATATTAATAATATTGAATTGAACCTGGTAGTTTAATGTATCAACCATTTTGGTGTAGAAGTTTAATTTTTCATCCAATTCCTGACGTTGTTTACGGAGTTGAAGTAATCCTCGATTCACATCATTCCCCTATACATCAAAATGAGTCTTTTTATTACTTTTTCTTGGATAGCTCTACTCAGCTTTACTTCAAGTTCTCTTAAATCAACATTTTTTTCTATTCGATGTTGTTTCAACATGCTTTGTAATCTGTTTTGTTGATTTTCCATTGAAATGTGTGTTTTTTCCAACATCGTTAACCTATTGACGATTTTGGTGAAAATGCTACTGTGCTTGGGAAATGGTGAGCTAGTGGGGTTATTTGATATTGATTCAATGTTTGAATGGATTTCTTTCCAGGGATCGAAAAAAGGATGGAGGCAGGTTGGATTTGGAGAGCTAAGCGATGGAGCCTTTGGATCTTGATTCAGTGATTGCGAATTAGAATCTTGACTGATTGGTAATATCACTTCATTTTTAACCTCAGTGGCTTTGTACAACTATCATTAGCGATGATATAATGCAACTTACAATCTGTTGCTCATCGTCTATATCGTCAAATTGTTTAAAATCTTCGATCATAGTAGTTCCAAATACCTGTAGTGATGTTAATGGACAATAAAATTCATTCCCATAATGAGAAACAAATTCAATTCTAATATACTTTGTCCATAAAACTGGATCTTGAATATCAAAATATTGTCTATTGCGAACATTTCGACCTAACTGTTATCAATCATAGTAACTACCTTGGTATGTTCCTAGAAGCGTCCAACTTGGTGGCAATTTTGAACTGCCATATATTTTGAATTCTTTAAACATTGAGGAAAAATATTCGAAATTGGCCAATGCTATTTGATGAACTAGAATATCTTGACACAACTCCACTTCCACAAATTTTTCGGAGGAACATTTGTTCAACAAATACGAATCCTTTGAGTTGGATAATATTGCTGTCGAGTGCTTTGCATCTTTGTTGGAAGATAAAATTAATGCTCCACAATCAAATGATGCGTAGTTGAATTCTCGTTTCTGCGACTTTGGTTTTGATTTATCTGCATTTTTGGATTGTAACACTTCTTTTAGTTTTGATTCCTGTTGAGCAGGTTCAGTTTCAATATATACCTCTTCCGTTTTATTTGTAGAATTGGTGGAAGTGGAGGATATGTTTCTGGTTGGTAAATTAGGTTTCGGCTCTACTAGTATTGTGAAGTTGGCATCCATATTAGATTTGGAGTTATTCTTTGATACTGATAATTTTTCAACATCATCCAACTCTGATTTAGGTTTGGTATTGTGTATTTTAACATTTTTGGTAAGAAATGGTGCTTTAACACAACATTGTTGATCTGTTTTGCAAGAATATATGATATTTATGGGTCGTTTGATTGCATTCGTTTGATAGATGCTTTGATTTCCATTGGAATTCTGTATTGACAATATATTGTGTTTTACTGGCAAGGAATCCACATTAAATGGATTTATTTTTGATATACATATCATCTCATTGCTATTTTGAGGTTGCGTTGATGATTCCTTTTTGATAGACTGTTTATTTGGACAAATGCTTAAAACATCAAATGGAGTAGGATTTGAAGAGGCCAAGCATACATCATTATGAAGATTTAGATGATGATTTAATGAATTTGCAAGTATTGTGAAGGTATTGAAGAATAAATTAAGGATTAGAAGCATGGAAAAGAGGTAAAAAAACAATTGTACCAAACCAAGCTAAACAGTATGATATTATATAATTCATACGAGATGATGATTTATATCATTGCATTGAGTTCAGAGTGGTATTATTCTGCTAAGTATCAGAGAGAAAGAGTAGATCAATTATTGTTTTAAACAACTTCAAATACTTTATTAAGAGCAATTTTGATTTGATTTACATTCCTAGGTATTTCATTGAATTGTGAAAGATTTGGTTGACGTGTTTTCTCTTTCCATTATTCACAACATGCTAAAATACGACGTAAATCCAAAGCTTTTAAATGCAAAAGCAAGAAGAGGTTTGGATCTATCGATTCATTAATGCGTTAGGTAATCATTATTAAACTAATGGTGAAGGTTTTCATTATTGAATTTTTATGGTTAGTTGCGTTGGAAAAGAGGGAGGCAGATACGAGAAGAAAGCAGGAAAACAGACAGGATATCATCAAAGAGTATCTCAAATTTATTATCTTACCTTGATTAGATTAAATTACGACACTCTATTGCTCACAACAATTCAATCGGACAATCGTGTGGATCATTTTAGAAGACTGAGACAGACTGAACTACAAGAAACAGAGAAAAAGATTGTCCAAACTTATATCGATGTATTTGGATATTGTTATTCATTATCAGGAACAACAAAGAACCAAAAAAATTGCTGAAGATTTACAAAAAGAGGAAGAATTGGTACGAGAAATGCAACTGTATCATCAAAGTCAAGTACGTGACCAAAAATTACGACAATCTATCAGAGAGAATAGCATTGAATTAAGAGATTTGGAAAAAAAGCTAAATCACGCATATATGAACAAAGAACGATCTCTACAACTAAAAGAAAAGGAGCTTTTAATGGAAAAAGCAAAGGTATAATATGCAAATTTTAAAACTCGAAGGCAAAAGATGCATTATTAGATGCCAAATTCAAAGCACAGGCTGAAAAGGAAGAGTTGGAAGAGTTAGAACATCAAAAGAAGAACCAGGAGCGCTCAGTCGAATACCATGAAGCATTACATGCCCAACTTGAAGAGAACGAACAAAAGAAGCGGGAAGATTATGAACGCTTCCTTAAAGAAAAAGAGATGGTTGATAATATTGTCAAGAAAATTTTGCTTGAAAATGAAAGGTAAAAAAACCACACACGCTTTTCATTACTATCACATGAAAATATCTTACTTCACATCTTAATAACATTGTTAGGGAAGCAAAATTGAGATTAGATAAACAACACGAAACTAAATTATTCATTGAAAACTTCATGAAAGAAAGAGAAGAATGGAAAGCTGAAGAGAAGCGATTGCAAGAAGAAGAAAATCAAAAGATTTTGGAGTTTGCTAAATTACAAAAGGAGAGAGAAGACAAAGCTGTCACGAAAAAGAAAACATTGGAAGCTGGAAAAGACGCGATATATGACAAAGTATATTTCTCTATCATAACATCTAGCTTGCTGCTGAAATTGAAAACCAAGAGCGTCTCAAGTCAGAATTAGAAAACTTGAGGATTGACTTGGCACAAGAGGAGCAAGAAGCATTGGCCAGAAAGAAAGAGCATGAGGTTCTTCAGAATAGAATACGTAAACGATTGGAGACTATCGATGCATATCAAGCGCAAGTTGCTGACAAGAAACTTCGTCTCCAACAAGAGCGTCGAGATGAAGAAATCTTCCGCGAGAAGGTAATCAATTGGTTAAACATAACATGTGAAGCTTATGCAGAAATTCGCTGAAGATGATCGCATTGAACAAATGAAACAGTCTGTTCGTCGTATGAAACAACTAGAGCACCGCAAAGCAGTTGATGCTCTTGTTGAAGAAAGACGAAGACTTGCCAAAGTTGAAGATGATGAAAGGAAACGACTCGAAAACATTGAGATTGAAATTGCACGTTATAAGGCAGAAGTTATCGAACAAGAAAGACAGAGATTACTCAGAGAGCATGCATCAAAGTTGGCAGGATTTCTACCAAAAGTAATTAAGCAATAATTATTAATGACATAGGGTGTTTTACGAGACAAAAAAGATCTTGATTTATTTGATCAAGAATTCAAAAAGAAATTTGGCACAATATAATATGGCGAATTTCATGTCTCAGAGTATTGTAGAATTGAAAGTACAAATAAAATTTTGATCAATAGCAACTATCTAAGGTTTTTTTATTCATTTCATCTGGCTATTTTGGAACAAAGAACCGTTTTTTAATCTCTTGAATCAAAGATTTCATACCAGGCTAAGAATCAATAACTTGTAACTTACTTCACCAACTTTTGGTAAAGGATTTTGTTTGGATTGAATATCATTGTGTGGAAATATTTTATGGAATCCACCACACTTGGATGGACTCCACAACGGTTGTAATTTAGGTGGTGTACTTGGAGGAGTACTAGTTCGCTGTCTAGATCGTTTTGGGATTGGCATTTTGCTCCTCTAATTGATATTTTAATAAAACATCCAAACCTTATAGTCATTACAGGCATGTACTCCATCTTCCGCGGATACATCTAGTAAAAACATGGTATCCCTCAACAGAGGCTATTACATTATTACAACAGTACGCAGCATACCTTCTTTACTTCCAAATCAACGTCCGTATCAGCTGTCAAGGCAGGACTAAGATTCACCTCTAATATCCATGGCTTTTGCTCATCGTCAATAAGAATATCTACTGTTTAATAATCCAAATAACTACCAAATCCATACAGTTCAAAACATCCCCTTGGCATTTTTGGGATTTCTTGACTGACAGGAAGCAAAGTTAACAAAACTAATCCTTTAATCCTATGGAAATATAGTGAGATTCTGAATTAAATACCTATTCCAAATATTTTCAAAATCAATATCTCTTGATTGTAAATGGTCTTTTAACTTTTCAAAGTTCCATTTACATCCTGGCCCTACATCTTCCTTATCGGCATTCAGAGTTGGTGACAACTTATTAATCGAAGTGTTTGTTAAATGTGAAAAGACATTTCGTAGTGAAGTCAAATCAAATGGTTCCTATTCTTAATACTCTGATAGTTACTGTAGCAAACCGAGCCAAACCATCTTGGTACAGATATACTATCAGTGGATCATATGAACGAACCAACACATAGCTATTATTAAATATTAGTTACAATAATATTTACCATCTCATGTCAAACTTGTAGCCTGAAATCAAAAGCGGATTTGGAATATACTTTTGAACCATAGCACTAGATGAATTCTTTTAGAGCTCCGTCAAAGTTATACCTGCAATCATAAGACAACTCATGCAACTCTCTAAATACAAATATCCCTCGTCCTCTACTTAAATCTGTGGGTTTACAAATCCACACATCCTGCATATAAGATAAATACGGTTACCTTTTTTTGATTATCTTCAGTATTTTGAAAATGCCTGAGAAACTATAATTTTAGTTAGTTTGTACTACCTTTTTGTACTCTGTGGGAACACAAAATGAGAGTGGAAAGAAATCGTATGCGGATCCATAGATACACTTCATTGTTTTCAACAAACGAAACAACGAGTCCTAACTTTAATAAAACACTTCTACTTTCTTTGTTAGAATAGCTGTGTTTGGAAAGTGATTTAAACGTTGATAGAGTTGACATGATTCATAATCAGACTTTTTAAATCGAGAACCTACAAATTAACCAGGAATGATAACCTTTCCATTGTAAATTCCAATATGGAGCATCTAGTTCATTGTATGGAACCCATCCTATATCGTTTTAAATTATTACTGTGCATACCCAGACTATCAAGAACATCTTTCAATAGCTGAGGTCCAGTATCACTTATTCGATAAACCAATGCAAGGTTTCTCTGGTGGATTTCTAAATCAGTGGTTGCCATACAGATAACTTAGGTTACAAAACGCGACGAGCTTTTCACCATTTCATTTATCTATTAAATTAAAGCACATGGCAATGAATGACTATTGCTCGTGAACGTATCTTTGTAAAACTAAACTAGAGAGTAAAGCATCAAGAACTTCATTGATTTTATTTCTGAAATTGGATTCAAAATTCATTGATTATATTTCACTATTAGCAATTTAGTAAACGCTTCAAGCTTATATGATAAGTAAAATTTCATATGAAATTGAGTGATATCATTTATCATCAACATCATCAACGTCAGATACATCTTGTATAAGTGGTTGCTTGCCCTTTAACATTTTTGAAATGGTATTAAGATTGGTGATCTTAATATCATGCTCTTCGATTTCTTTTTCCTTGTACTCTACGTCGAATACACCCAAATCCAGATTCTATAAAAGGTTTAACTATCACTTGTATACCATTTCAATATGTTCATCATCTGAGTTGTCTATTTTTTCAATATCATAATCTGATTTATTTATTGCATTCAGTAGTTTTTCATTGGATGATTTTAGTTCTGGCAAGAAATTCTTTAGTCTATCCAGCACTATTGTAAGCATAATTGCCGTACCTGAACTTGGCATTACTCTTTCAATCTTTGGCTTTTCCATCTTTGAAATAGTGGACTTGTCGACCAACAGACTTTCGATGACTATATGACAATTAATGATTTAAATAGATGAATTGAGTGATAATACAACTCTGACGAAAAAGTTTGTATGATTACATTTAGTAGTATGTTGTTTGGATTCTTTAGATCTAGTGACTTTGGTATTTTCTATAGGATGTTTGGATTTCTTTGATACTGTGGTTGAATGTTTCTTTCCAATACTTGATTCCTGTTCCTTCATCTAAAATGTAAATACAACTCCATAAGAATGAAATATAATGAAATAAAAACCAAAACAGTTAATGAATTGTCTTTACCTTAAAGTACCTAGAGTTTGAAAATAATTTCTTCAAATTTTGAAGTGAATGGTGAAGGCAATCAAAGGAGTCTTATTGGAATGGTAAAATGAATTTGATTCAGTTAGCAGTGATCAAGCAGTTAAAACCATTATCCTTGACTTGGATACCACCATGAAATTTATTTTTGAAGATTTGGATGATACACATTTGTTTATAGATGCTGCAAAAGTTGGTCAAGTTCAAGATAGATTGGAGGAGATTTTAGAGGTTTTCTGTTGACTTTGAATTAAATCTGTAGGAAAATACTTATAGAATTAATGCCGATGGATCATAAATGGAGTATAAACGAGTGAAAGCAAAGGTTCTATTGAATGAAATTGCAATATAATTTGAAGAAGTGATTTATTAGTATTCAAAATTCAAGAGATCAGAGTTTTCAGGAACGCTTGTTCAAATCTAAAGACATTAAAAGTGTTCAGATTACTTTGTGTTTTCAAAAATTACAACTGGATTGTCACTAGGACATCTTAAAAAATTCGGAGCAAAGACCATAGCAATGTTTGCTGGTGACATCTTGGTCACTGGTTGGTTTTCAGGTTTACCAACCATCTAGACATTTAGTGACTAGAAATTACCTTCAAAAAGCCAATCATATACTTGCAGACTCCCGCATTGATATCTAGAATATTATCAAAATTCATTTTTTGTTAATACCTGGCAGATTCTCTACAATATCCCATGCTGCTTTATAAGCTCCTTCTGCCTTTTCTTTATCATCCAACATTTGTCCCACTGTTATGCATGCGGAGTAATATTCCGCTGGTATCAATGGCTCTTCTAATTCTCTAAGCCATAGTTTTAAGAGTGAACTTGGGATATTTGGATCTAATCATAAACCAACTCTATTCCTACCTGTTATGTGATCAAAATTATAATCATTTTTCTCAATTCGACAACGTAAATCTAATGCAATTACTAATTAACTACTTACCACTAACACCTTCAGCATCACCAGGGACACGAAAGATCCCTTCTGAGCGATGACCTTCCAGCTTCACAATATTATCCACCAAAAAGGTAAGCACCACAGGCAAATCTTGATCTGTGTCCTTTGCCTGTCGTTCCATAATTCTTTCCAAAGTATCACCAAACACAGAGTTTTTAAATGGTGCTTGCTGAATATTAAATCGACATAAATTACCAAACAATGCTCCAGTTCAGCTTTTGACATTGTTCTACCACGAGGACCAGTTTTGCAAGTTTTGCACAAGATATTGTATGAATATCGTATAATTATATCTAATTTGCTTTGTTCACCATCCATACCAAAATTTTGTTCAATAAAATTCTTCAGATAATGCTCTAAATTGGTTGATGGAGGAAAAGTTGATGTCAATACACTCATCATTTGCCATCCACGAAATATTTGATCTCTAACAGATTTAAGGATGAGGAATTAGTTACGGGTATGGATTTTGAGTCAACTGTTTGATCGACTGTACAAATATTTCATCTCGGAGACTTCCAGTTCGAATTCCTTTTTCCAACAACTGTTGAATTTCATTGATTGAGTTTATCAGTTCGCCTTTTGCAGTCAATATTTTGAGTAGTAATTTAAAGCATCTTGTCGCATCTTTGTGTAATGGTTGTGCTAAAGTTAATAAAGGGCTTCCCAGAGCGTCCTGATAAATAATGAGAAGTATTCCTACAGCTATACCTTTTGATATACTAGCATTTTTTGCACAGGTACTTTACGTCGAAATATTCCTTTTCGGTGTGTTGCGAAATATTTTTGTGCAAATCCGGATATTTGAAATTGTGTAATATCATTCTTCAAATCAGGCGGAAGTTGGCGACTAATAAATTAACGTTTGCCAGTAGACTGATGGACAATAATTGTTTGATATGATTGAAGAATGATTTCAACTTACTTTAATACTGGTAAACTCATTGCCTGTGTTCGGGATTTGTTGGACAAATTGAAGGGGTTCATGCTTGCTTGAGCCTCTGTAAAGATTAGTATCGTTTCGTTGCATTTAAAAGAGTTTGTCAGTAGGGGAGATGTTTTATTGTAATGGGTATTACCTGGATTTGCAATAGGATTTGATATATCTTTAAGTGATACAGGATGATTTCTAACTGGTAATGACGCACTCGTTGGCATCGATTGGTACTGAGGCCGAACTATATTTGGTATTTCCTCTAATGACGTTGCAGAGCTAATAGTTTTGCCATTATTAAGTTCTTCTTTCTCTTGCAAAGAATGATGAGACATTTTTGACGGGAGCGTTTCTATATTCTTCTGCTGTACAGATTCCCGTATCATTCGTGACTGCTCAGGTGAATTTGATGGAGGGGTTGTATTTATATTCTGCTTATAAATGGTAAGGTTAATACCTGTATGGCGATTAACTGCGGGTTAGAAAGTAAATATATACAGTGATGATGAGACCATCAGTAGGAGGGACCCAAACAGTTTCTCTAGTTCTAGTATTATAAAAGTAAGGCTAAAAATGGAGTAAGAAGGAAACAATGGACAGTACTAAATTTCTTCGCTTATCCATAAGTTCCCACCACTCGTCTCTAGTTTCGTCCTTTGGTACACTAGAGTCAACACATGGAATAAAATACACTGTAGCATTCTGAGGTAATTCTGAATAGCAATCTCCTGATGTTGTATTTACATAAAAAGTCTTTGATGTTTGTGGGTCTACAATGCATACCAGAGCAACCTGTTTGTCGTGGCTCATTGAAGAAGAAATAAAGCAGTGAGTCGCGTAAAAGAGAGCAACTAAAAAACAACCTGAAAGAACACACACTAAGAGTCTTTTGTAGATTATTTTAGGATATCTATCCATTTGTTTTCTACTAATTGATTAGTATTAAGTAAATTATCACTTTGACTTCGTGAATTGTTTAGCTTATTTTAATACTCTTAGTAACTTATTTACTTGATGAACTGTTTTCTATGAATTTTGTTTGTAAAAACCTCATTCTTAAACTGTTTCTCTTCTAAAGACAAATTTTTTTATAGGATATGAACAAAGATCTTACACCCAAAATCAAATCGAAAGTCTCTCACTGCTTGATTGGACCTAGTTTATCTGCCTTAAGAAGTGTAGACAATTATGAAAAATTAAATCGAATTGAGGAAGGTTCGTATGGAATAGTCTATAGAGCAAAGGATAAAGATACAAATGATATCGTCGCATTGAAAAAGCTGAAATTGGAGAATGAAAAAGATGGATTTCCAATAACTTCACTAAGAGAGATTCATACATTAAAGTTAATCGACCACCCCAATGTCGTCAAAGTATTGGAAATTGTTGCTACTAGCTCATTAAATCAGTATCCGTATAGTTGATTAATTCTTTGTATTTTTATTGCTATGGAATACTTGGATCATGACCTCAAATCGTTGATGGATGACATGCAGTCTCCATTTCTGATTTCCGAAGTAAAAACATTGCTAAAGCAACTGCTATCCGCTATTGACTGTTTGCATCGGAACTGGATTATCCATAGGTTAGTTATAAATAATCAAAATCTGCATTACCTTACACACTTCTACTAAAGCATATTTGTTTTTATTAATTGTTTTCTAGAGATTTGAAATCATCTAATTTGTTAATGAATAACCGGTATGCTTTATTTCCCTAAAAGTATAAGAGGACAAATTAAAGTAGCTGATTTCGGATTAGCAAGACGTTATGGTAGCCCATTAGGAAACATGACCCAACTAGTAGTCACTTTATGGTATCGGTAAGCGTTGATATGTAACATGGGCCAGTGCACCAGAATTGTTGCTTGGAGTAACGAATTACACTACTGCAGTAGACATGTGGTCTATTGGTTGTATCTTTGGAGAATTATTGAATAATACACCTCTTTTATGTGGGAAAGGTGAAATAGATCAACTTACGAAGGTGAACACAAATCTTCAATTTATATTAGATATTCCAATTTCTTGGGACGCCTACAGATAGAATTTGGCCAGGCTTCTCATCTTTACCCAATTCAAAGACCCTGAAGTTTGCTATGCATCCAATTAAAGACTTGAAAGAAAAGTTCCCACATCTTAGCCCCAATGGAATAGACTTAATGAAGCAATTACTCATTTATGACCCAGTAAAATTGAATCACTACATTTTAATCAATTCTGACATCACTCTTTGATTATTTACTTGAATTAATCTCTTTTGTAGGAAGAGCGAATATCAGCTGCTGAAGCCCTTCAACATCCATTCTTTACTGAGAATCCACTTCCCAAAGATCCCGACTTGTTTCCATCGTTCCCCTCAAAGTCTGCCGGCGAGAAAAGAAAAAGGGCACCTACTCCAAATTTAGGAGAGGAGCGGAAAGAGAGATCGTATTATGGCTACTAGCTGAACTTGGAAGTTAATATAATTTGTATTCATCATTTTTGATTCTAATCCATTCGATGCATTACAATTGAAGCATCCGAACTTTTATTTGAACTTAACGTATATGGATGGTACATTATCCATTCGCATATGTTGGGTTGCATCAATGTGTAGTTTTTACTTTGAATCAAATACCCATGAATTTACCAAACTATCTCAAATCATCAACTAGATCCTTTCAATTATTAAAAGAGAAATTAGCGACCAATGTTTCTGTTACTGATCTAGCTGAATTCGTTTTGAACTTGATAGAATTCCAAAAAGAACAGACGGGTCGAATTCCTTCCAGGCTTTTGTGGAAAATAGAACCAAACGGACCTGTACATACGATATTGATATATTGTTTACAAAATTTGGACTTTAGTCCTTTGTATTGGAAAATAGCACCATTTTCTGATGCATCAAATACCATTCAACAGATTGTAGATTTATTGATATCCAAAGGATTCTGGAAACAACCTAGAATATACTTCTCTAGTTCGATATCATTTTCAGAAAGGGATAATTACACTAATATTGCCCAAAAACTTGGTGGAGAGATATCAAACAAATTCAATGCTGAAGTAACTCATGTTGTGGTAATCAGTCAGTAAAGATGTTTACCATTTAGTCGAAAACGTCTTCGGAGGTCAAATCCTCCTATCAATCTATAGTTTTGGCAAAATCAAATGGCTATGTGATACTACACAACTGGTAATTACTATCGTTGGTTAATCATAACTTAGTTTCAAGCCAAACGTCGAAGATCTTTACATACAGGAACATTCCTCTTATGGACAACCAGAGGTAATTTTGGACCTTTAAATAGTTACAGCAACGTAAAGAACTTCCATACTATGTTAGTGTTCGATGGATCCAGGATTGCAACACTTTCAACGAGTGGATGTATGAAGATGACTACAGCCTCCATACGAGTGTAGTGGAAGAGTTACAGAATGACTTTGAAGAAGAAGAATATCTAGATGTTAGTGGAGATGAGGATGGTTCCAAAACCAATGACAATGATCAAGATTATGTATTTGATTTGGAAAATAATTCAGAAAGAGACTCTCCAGCTGGTCCCAACTCTGTGGTTGATCAAGATGAGATTGATTCACTTATTGGTGATGCACCACCGCTAATTGCATCCATACTTGATGGTCCAGAAGTTTGGCCAACAGTAACTAGTGTGAATTTGGATCGTAGACTACCACTAAAATTTAAAAGGCATGAATTTGAACCACTTGTGAATGGTGTTATTGGAAATTTGTCAAATGAATACGATAAATGGACTTCTGAAGCGGATAGTGCAGAAGATACTACTACTGATATCAAATTGACTCACGAGCAGGATACATTTCTGTTACAGTATGGGTTTCATGCAAAAGAAGAATTTCTCCATTTGGCAAAAATAGTAATGCCCCTCTATTCAAAAGATCCATTTCGTCACATAAAGTTTGCCGACTTGCGTGTTTATGCCCCTAACATTGATGGCCTTCTCTTGTATGTGATCTATCAGCTATTGATCCATATGAAATTAATCAATTTCGAGGTAAGGAGATATGTTACCTAATATCTTTTTAGCCACCTTATAGTTCAGACGAAGTATACAAAGCACTGACGGGTAAAGTTGAGTTAGATGCAATACAATATGGAGTGCTATACGAAGCATGCCCGGAAGTTATATTAAGCCCTTTAAGATGTGTTAGATGTAAAAAGGATTGCTTAGTAGGTCATTACCATTTAGTCGCCAATGAAGATTATAAAGTTTGTTTCCATTGCTTTGAAACGGGCAACTTCCCTTTTGAATATACAAGCAAACATTTCCAACTCAGATATGGATGTTCTTTGGGTATCAGTTCTTATTCTTTAGCAGAAGACTTTTCGGAATGGAATGACACTGATGTTTATAAATTATTACTTTCACTGGAAGAAATAGGAGATGATTGGGAACAAATTTCGATTAGATTAGAAAAGCCAAAACATGAATGCATACAAAAGTTTGCTCAATTAGGCACATCATTATTGGAAAGATCGGTAAAAGATGTTCCCAGTATGTTGAATGAAATAATTGGATCAGCAGAAAATCCTTTAATGTCATTAATTAATATTCTGACAAATTGTGTTCATCCAGGATTAGGTGCTGAAGCCGCTAAAGTTGGACTTCAATTACTAACTACTCGTTTGAACCTATCGGCCAAAGAATTACAAGAGATGAATCTAGACGTGACCATCAGTGCTTTCCAAAAAGTATTAGATAAAGCCAAACAATTATCTCAACAATCACAACTTGAAATTGAAAGATCTATTAAAGAATTAGTACAATCCCAACTTAATCGTATACAATTGAAAATCGAGGTTTGGAAGGATATGCAAAACTCTGTCCGATTAGTATCTCAGGAAGAGCGCACCTTAATTTTAAGAATGTACGAAGATTCTAAAGGTTTATTGAAGATATAGTTTTAATCTCAATTAATAAATCCATATAAATTCAATTGTTACCTTTTGTTTTTCATTAGATGAAGACCATCGGTTTTATCTAGAATATATTCCAATGGCTTAATCATGGGCAATAGTATGAAATGGTTATATCTTCGTATTTGATTCATTGGATGCTCAAGATTAGACAGGACGGACTATCAGAGCTGGAATCAAAACTTAACCAATAAGGACAACATTATTTAAATTGCGATCTTTAATCTTAAATTTTTGTAATTTTCAATTGTAATTGGGACAAACGCGTAAAATCTCAGAGCATTTGTAGGCAAATCCCATGGATCAATTAACAATTGAAACCTTCAAAGCAGCTGCGAGGTTTAATGATTATCTTTAATCGTTAGAAACAACAGGAAAGCACAGATAGGAAGAAGGAAACAAGCTGGACGTACCATCTATCAAAAGGAATTGCAACAAATCAAAGAACTATGCAGCTTAATGAAAAAATTAGCCGAATTACAAGAACAAGAAGTAAAATTCAGGAGAACACAAGATTTAAATGAGTTACAAGTTACTATTCTGATACAACTTACACGTACATAGGAGTTAACAGACAATTCCAAAATGGAAGATGAATATTCAATAATTGGAGTCGAGGCAGTCATGTCCATTATTAATATCACAGTTAGAAAACAGAGCTTGAAAAAACGTTTGTTCAGGTATTAGAATTTGTTTCTAAGATAAAGTAAAATGATGGATGAAAAGGGTACGTTAATATATTGCTAAATCACTGTGAAACAGAGCTGAATACGTTAATGCAAACTCATAAGGAAGATTTTACCCAGTTTATTTGGAAACGTAGATTACAAACCAAAAAGGACTTACGTTTCTTGTTTCAATCGGGGTATGATATTTTCATCTTATCTGTGTTATTAAGGCCAGGTACGATTGGAAGATTTGGGGATATAATTGCCAATAACAATTTGGAATCTATCCAAGGATTTGAAAGGTATAATTGGGCACGATTATGCAAAGATGCAATCAACTTTGGAATGTGTGAGTTGGAGGACATTCCTGGATTTTTCAATCAGGTATATGAGTAACATATAATTCTAACAATAAGGTTTGCTTGCAGTCTCCAAGAAACAATTCACATGTTATGATATCTCCTTCACGACTTGAGTTCAAAGTTATGGATAAAAATCCAGAGTACCATTGTGTCAGTGCAACTTCTGGTGCTTGGGCCAACAAACTGTATGCCAAAGCTCTCATAAAGGACATAATGGATCAATCCCTTGAACAATTGATGGAAAAAGATGGTCCAAATAGAGATACCGACTACACCTATGCCCAGTTTTTAGCAAAAGTTGTTGATGTGTTGCATCCAACGCACCAACTACAAGCTTCTGTTCTCGCTTTCCCCTTATATGGTCCACAGATCCTTAAAAGACGTATACTTCAATTAGGATATGACATGTCTGGAACTAGTGAAGAAACTTCACAATTAGACTTTAAATTTACAATGGATGTAATGAAGCAGATGTGCCGAAAAGTAGATAAGGATATGAAATGCTATTACGAATTTTCGGTTCCATTAAAGGCCAATTGGAGGGCTGGTATAGTGCTCGTTCGAATTTATATTTATAATAGGGTTGATTAGTGCAATTAAAGTAACAAACAGCAATAAGCTGAAACCTCCTGGAAGTGACTTATATTCATTCGGCTTTACACCCAGTGGAAGTATTATTGTAGATGGCGTAGAATTCAAGTAAGTTTTATCATGATTGATGGTAGCTTTATGGAAAGTTTATCAGACAAAGCAACAGACAATATAATCAAAACTATAGGAATCCTAATCGATTTATATGCTGGTTGTGCGCATTTAGTTGTAGAGGGGGTTATCAGCCCTGTAGCGTTTGGAAGAGGTGCGATGCTATTCAATAAAGAGGAGCAAAATAGACAGTGGTAAATTTTGATACCTAATCAGAAAGTTATTTAATCACAAAGCATCATATCATTCCAGCATTTGCCTTGATGTGCTCACCAAATATGTTGCTCGCACAAGAAAGGGCAATACTCACGGTCAACTTTGGGTCAAAACCTTTCACATTTGCTGTAAATGCAACCCCACTGTGTCAAATTCATCAACATATATTAACCAAAGGTTTTTTTTCGTAAAAAGAGTTAAATTATATAGGTCAAGATCAATTCTCCATTCTTGACTATGGACCTCAAGCAAAAGATTCCGCCAGTCAAGAAGAAGATGAAAAAATCAATAATGTAAAATTGGCGTACAATAATATGGGTAGGCATTGGAAAAAAATTATTTCAAGATATCCCTGTTACCTGAAGTTTCAAAGAGTTTCTCACAATTTCCTCCTTCCGTTTATCGTCGTTCTTTGGCAGCAACAAAGATACAAAGAGGTAAACAAAGTTTAATACCTGACCTGAAATTAGCTTATCGCAGATATCAAGGTAGGCAAATGCGAAAGAGAATCAGGAAAGAACAACATGTTGCTGCATGTGTGATACAGAGAATGGCTAGAAAGAAATTGAGAAAGATTAGAGAGGTCAAAAATCAAGCAGCAGCTAAAATTCAAAAATGTTGGAGACGAAAATTGCTTATCTGGGTTGCATTACTACGTAACAGTTACAACTCTAAAGATAGGTTGTATATATCAACAAACTATCCCAAATCTACACAACGCTGCCTCAACTATCCAAAAAAAGTGGAGACATTGGCATATGTTCCGCAATTCACCATTGGCATCCAAGTACCAAGCCAAAATGGAAGGTATTAAATGATCTTTCTTACATTAGACTTGGAAACTGCTGTCAATACAATTATCAAGTGGTGGCGACCACTCTACTCCAGTCTTGTTGAAATTAGACAAAATAGAGCTGTAATCAACATTCTTCTGATATTTTATAGAAAAACCATGCTGCAACGGTTGTTCAAAGAAATTACAGAGGTAACTATTGTAGCTTAATACCAGGTTATAAACTGCGATCACTTTTACGACCTGATATTCGTGAGAAACTTGGCAAGATTGGAGACTTGTTCGTAGCATCAGGGTAAATTTGACCTATATTGACCTGAATAGTGATAAATTGAAACGGTTGTGTGCAGCTTATCGCATCCAACGAGCATGGAGAAACTACACCCGAAAGCGAATTATGCTCCAAAAAGTCAAAACAAGACATTTGGCAGCAACCAAAATCCAAGCGAACTGGAAGGGATTTTGGGTACGAACTCACTCCACATTACGGTTCTCCTATGGAGAAGTTATCTTTTTACTTGCTGTTCGTCAATCTCTTGTAAATTGCCATTTTATTTTGAAGATGTATCGTCCATGTGGAATTGTCTGTCCAAAGGTTGAACGCAACCAAGGGCGTTAATAAGTTAATTTCTATAAACCGAATTTTCTATTGAGCTCCTTTGCATCCATTGAACTGAGAATCCGTGATTTACGTGCATGAATCTAATTGATCACTCGATTGCTTGCTTTGTCCAAGCCCCTTGTGTCTGGTTTTTTTGAGTCAGATTGACACTGAATTTCTTGGTCCAATTTCTACCAAATGTCGTTACTCTACCAAGGTGTCTTTGCAGTCCTCATGATTGAAGTAAAATGATCAATTCAATTCACCTTAGGTAAACTGTAGCGGAAATATTGATGGTTTTTTAGGTATCTTATCTATCATTTCTAATTAGTTCCAGAGTAAATTGTGTTAAATTAACCAAAGTTTTTGCATTCCTTCTGCTTCTTGGTATTATATCAATTCATTAAGTCTTAGCTCCACTTCCATTATCTTGGAGAGTAAAATTGATCAAGGCTGCCTCTAGTTCCAAGTTGGCCTCAAGCATTGCATATGGAGGAAGAATTATTTTTATAATTGTGTTGGTTTTGTTTGCAGGTATATATCATTGTATTGTAATACAGTAATCAGATAATGTCAACCGATCAGTTAGTGTCAAAGAACAACATGACCATCACCATGACAAAGAATCAAGCCATGTTCATGATTCAAATACTGGTAAATTGTTTCTTTAACGATTAGATACATTCTTACATGCTAAAATGTTTCAAGCACAACGTAATATGTACTTGACAGGATCAGTCTTGTTTTTAGGATTGGTCTTGAATCGATTTTTCAACCTCATACTTGAATTACATACGAATGAACAAAAAACAGAAGTAAAATCTGGTATGACTCATTTAGTAGATTTTAAAGCAACAAGCCGCCAAGACCACTAAAGAATATTTGAAATTATTGGATAAAGAACAAAAGGAAAAGGAAGGAAATGTCAAGTCCAAAGTGGAAGTCAGCAATAGCTCTGCCTCCACTGAAGTTGAGAAATTAAAGAAAGAATTGGAAATTGTGAAAAAACAAGCTTCTCAAACTAATGATGAGTACATGAAACTTACAGATAAATACGTGGCACTTGAAAAAAAGTTATCTGGGTCAAAGGAAAATAAGAAAGATGTATAAGTTGTCTGTATGCTGCAATTACAAATACGATTTAATAAATCGAATCATTTCTGTCAAGTTATTGTTAAAGTTGTGTCTTTCACTGATGAATAACGAATAGGCAAACACAAAATTGTATAAAATTCATTCATGAGTCCTATACTCAGTCATAGCTTTAGTATATCCACCAAACATGTTATGATAGTGTTTATTTCCCAAATTAAAGTTGCATTACAACTCATCGTGAGCGAACTGATCTGAATTTATGGAAATCAAATCACAAACTGCAGGAGTTCCCACCTTCATTTCGTATTCACATTTATTTGGCTCCGACACTTCCAATAATTCATTCTCTGCTTTACAAACTAATTTTACCTATACATAAGTAACCATGATTTAAAGGTACTCGACAAGATCGGTTTGGACCATTCCAGCAAGAATTTCCATTGTCAAAATGCATCGCTTGAGCTTCAAAACTCCAAGTAGAGAATTCCCTAGTCGGCTGAGATTCTTTAAAATTACCCTAATGAAGTATAACTTTGATGAACTCCTGTAAAGAAACAAAATTTGTACGTGTATCTGAAAAATAGTCAATTCTAAGAACTGCCTTACTCTGATTCATTCAGCTCTACGCATTGTCCTCTAAGCGTAGCAAAGACATCGTCTGGACCATTATCTTCGCTCAATTTGTTTTCTAAATCCGTGATTTGCGATTCCAGATCATTCAAATCTTTTAAAGCACTTTCATGGTTACTTTTTGCTTCATCCAACTCTATCTATGAATAAATAGACGACTCACCTGCTTTTAATTTCAATTCTTCTTCTGTTTCTTTTTCTTCTTCAGTTTCAGTTTCTGAAGTTGAAGTATCTGAGTTGTCTTCAGTAGGATTATCTGTAGACGGCCCATCTGAATTATCATTTGCTGAATCAGCTTTAGATTCATCAGTAGTACTACCCGTTAACTGTATCAAGTAATTGACGAACTTGATAAAGTTTTCTTTGATAACTTTGAATGCTGAATCTTTCTTGGAGTCAAGTAGATTATTATAAGCGGTTTCCAATGGTGAAATAAGTTTCAATAATTGTGATTCTTTTAATTTTCGATCCGATAACTGTTGCTTTAATTTGTTTAAAGAGTCTTTTCTTTCTTGGATCAGCTCTTTTGCTTTTGCGATTAGTTCCAATCGTTTGCTTGCACCCTGTATCCAGAATTATTTTAATCATTCATTTATATACCATTTTTCGTTCTGATTCTAATAAATCTCTTTTCTGTCTTTCTTGATTTGCAATTTCAACACAAGTGTTTGGGCAAATAACTCCAGAATTGAATTCATCAGAACCATCACAACATTCGGGATCTATAGAATTACTATCCAACTTATGATCAATACCACAATATCCATCATTCACTTTATACGATTTTAAATTGTATGGTTGGTGACCTTTGTTTTGACAGTAAAAGTGACCATTTTGGCACGCATTAGAGTCAGTTTCATCTGATCCATCTAAACAATCACAGTATTGATCATTTATAACAGCATTTTTATTTGAGTGATCCAAACAGTCAAAGTTGGTTGAATACAAAGGTAAATCTAAAGGGTAAATATTGAATCAAGAATATAATTTATACTGTGAGGTGAAATTCCCATGGTTGAATGACATTGAATTGGATATACTAGAAAAGTCCATAAAGAAATCAACATTCGCATATTCTGCAATCAAGATGGAAGGAAAATTTTTAGATAATGAACCTGATATCATCAATGAAAGTCGTTTTGATGAACACGAATAAAACATTGATTCGATAGTAATTGGATATTGTAATAGGATAGTTATAAATTGTATTGGTTATTACATCAAATAAGTTGATTCGTTATCTTTCTACATAATTTCAAAGTGTTTATTCATTGGCTTTATGTTCTTTGCATCTCAATTCACTCTATTCTAGGTACCTTGGAATCTGTACTGTCTTAAAAGTTTAGGGTGTGACAAAATGAAAAACGAGACTAATTCATGGGAACAAAAGGGTTCGAATATTTAGATTCTATTCATATTTGAACATGATTCCAATGCTATTTGAAATTAGCAAAGTTTATTACACGTACATTCAAGAATGCACTATTAGAAATCAAAGAATTGTTAAATAACTGTAATGAAACAGTAGATTAAATAGAAACAAGTTCAATCAAGTCAGAATACACGATCATCTCACTGAATAACAACCATGGACACCTTAACACAACCCAACCTTCGCGGTTATTTTGTGTTTTTCCATCACGTTGAAGCCTTTTTTTCACAGTCAACAAGCCTCTCGGTTCTGAAACCTATAAATAGTCAAAATGATTTCCACCAAGAGTGAGGACCTTGTCCTAATAATGTCACATCAAGATGCAAAGGATTCTGTTTTTCATTCAACCGTCCCATCAATTAATGAGAGACCTAGGTTTCCTTGTATAGGTATTTTGTGTTTTACTCACTCTAGTGTTAAACGACGACTTCTTCTTCTCATCGCATGGTTACGACCCTGCTATTTACAATTCTTGGTATAGAGTTAATGGTTGGTTTGCTCCTATAAACAGTAATATTTTAACCTTTTTTAACCTTTTTAGTTCTAATGCCAATTACTTGGATATCTTGGCTAATTGCTCAAACTGTTTACTTTACAATATTGACTAGATTACATGACCCTACAGTTGCTTCTATTGCCGTTGTTGTTGTTGGAATTTGTGTCGCGTTACAATTTGGTTTCACGGTTTATACCATGTCAATTGATACCAGAGATATCAATGTGGTAAATGAAAACATGAAGAGGAATTTAGATTATATTAAAGTAACTGGTGTCCCTGTAATTGATCGTAACTATTCATAAATGGAAATTTATTTAATTTTTTTAGCTGACACACTTTATTGTAACATATGTCAAGTTCATGTCAATCATCAAACTAAACACTGTAAAGCATGCAACAAATGTATAGGAGTATACGATCATCACTGTAATTTTTTGTCTTGTTGTATTGGAACAAGAAACTATTGGTCGTTTATTTGCTCCATAACCTTGGGATCTGTCGTTGGACTGTATTATTCCTGTCTTTCTTTCTATTCTTTTGTAATATTTTATTTCGATAAGCCTTTCTTTAACAATAATCGTAACTGAATTCAAATTAACATATTTTTTTAGTGCTCAGAAACCCAAATGCTACGACATTCGAAGCCTCTATCTGTCTTGTTGGGTTATTCTTGTATGGACTTGTATATTTAATTATATCTGGTGGATTGTTACAACTGACCATCTATCATTATAGATTGAGTAATCCTACTTATCTAACATTACAGTGTATGTTGGATTAACTACTATTGGATATTTGGATAGCAGAGCAGCACATGGACCAAATCTATGGAACATAAAAACTAAAGAGTTTAGAAAGAAACAAGCTGCTGCTGAAAAATTGAGATATGCTGAAGTTGCTCACAATCGTAAACTGTCTGCCAATCGTGAGTTAACGGAATCAACAATGTCACCTGGCCATGATATTCTGGAAACCCAACAACTAACTTCAACTGGATCTGTTGTATAGAAAAAATAGAAAATATAGTATTCTGATAATCATGAATTCTTTCGAGTTGCTCAATGATGTTTTATTTTCATAGAGATCGCGAACTGTATTCTGTCCACTAAATGGACAGATTGACAAAGTTGATCGTAAAGTACTATTTCAATTACTTATTCGATACTAATCGCATTCTGTTTTTGACATTCTTAAGTACGAACCAATTTTTTAACTTTTGATTCCACTTGAGATTTCTACCATGGACAACATAACGATGAAGGTAATACTTAACAATCAATGAACTGGTTAGACTAAATCTTTTCCCAAATTAAAATCATTTGAATGTCTGACTAGCAATTCATCACCAATGGAGTTACCCAGTCAACCAAAAGAATCAAAATCCAACCAGAATACTAAAAGAAACCAATTGTTTAAGAAGAATAAAGATGGAGATGGAAAGAAAGCTGCTAACAGAGGAGGAAAGACACTTACTGGACAATCCAACAGTGGACATTCAGAATCAAACAATGCAGATCAAAAGAGTATCAATGAAATATTACCTCAAGTAAATCATCATCAATCGCAATCTTTAAATTTATTCAATACTCAACCAGAACAAACATCTAGAATACTTGAACAAACAAAACATTCAGATCGACTTCTCCAAATGACACATAATGATTTAAAAAAGAAATATCAAGATTTAAGCTTCCGATACCAGCAATTAGAAATACTATTCAAAGAATCTGAAGTAGCAAATCACACATTAAAGCGAGAATTACAAGTTTTAAAACATTCCATTGCACTTCAAGAACCAAAATCGATTAATGAATATGAGAAATCTGATATTATCTCCGGATTACAATCACAGGTGCTAAATTTAAAAATGGAGAATTCTAGATTGGTTGGTTTATTAGGATCAGACAGAAACGATAAAACTGAATTAGAAGCATATCCCAGCTTCGTTCATAATTCCAAATTACCAACGTTTGAGAATGATGAAGAATTTTTCAAATCTGTTTCTTCAAGATACAATGCCTCCATGTCTCCTTTTGAAAGAAATGGTAGTCCCAATCGCCAGCATAAACACATAAATGATAAACGTAGAACTTCGCCAACGAATGACTGGCTAATAAATTCAGATCAACAGGATTCAAAACTAGCTAAACATTTGACTCCATCTCGGATTCCGATTCCTTTCAGCAATCTCAAACATATAAATTCTGTAGACAACAAATTTCAAAAATCTCCCAATACTGTGTGGCCTCTAAGCGCATCATCTGATTTTTCCAATATGAATAGGTAAGATAGTTATAGCTGACGAATAGAATGCGATCCCCATCCCCATTACAAGAACGCTTAGATAGAATTCTCAAAGTGGAAAGTCCCCAACAATTTGCAGTAGATAATAGCTATATTTCCTCTCCTTCGCCAGTTAGAAGTATACCACCAACAAAGGATATGGAAAAACCTAATGATACTAATTGGTCACCTACTCACTCACCTGAACCAACATATGATGATTATCGTTCCTCTATACTCTCTTCGCCCTTAATTGCGCGATCAGAGTCACCATCGCTTAGCGAGAGAAAGGTATTCCGGGATAATTTACGACATTATTCAGAAGAAGTTAATCATAATGCTGAACCTGACTTGAGTTTAAAGGGTGGATCTTCAAGTATATCAAGAGCAATACAAAATGATGGAAGATCAGTTGATTTGAAATTTGTAGCTGATAAAAGTGCGGAGGGGAAAGGATCTAATCAATCCAGTCCCAAACTACCCTCATTTGAAAAATTCTTGAAAGAGTGTAGCAGAGACACTTCTCCAGTTCAAATGAAGGATACAAATAGAACTGTAATTAAAAGCTCTGATCAGCCAGCGCAAACGCAACCTACACAGTATTTACATCATATCATCCGATCAGAATCCAAAGAATTGCATGTGACTGCTAATGTACCAAAAAATGGAAAGGATAAAACAGAGGAATCACAAAACTCAGTTGTAGATAATACTGCCACACTGTGGAGAGAGATAAAGCAAGGTAGAGGAACCAATGATAGTCTCCCCAATAGAGGTCGGACAGGTTTTAGAGATATACAGAGTAGTAATTATACAAATGTAATTAGGGTAGATGGGGAAAATAGAGATAGAACAAAAAGTAACAATGAAGAACATTTGGTAGAGGATGAAAGGGACGCGCTAGAAGAGGAACTACTGGCGCAATACAGCCGACTTCGACAATTGGAAAGAATGCATCAATCCCTGGTCCGAATGACCCATGAGTCGACTATACAGTATGAGTAAGAGTAGTGAGGGTGGTGGTAAGTTCAAGCTGGGGCTGGGTTTGAGGTGTTTCGGCTCTTGCCACCCTCAAAGGCTTCGAAGAATCTTTCTTTCTTAATAAAATTCATGGCTCAGTCTCATACACACAATTCTCATAATGACCATGATAATTTACTCAATGAATTCTTGGATCCTTCTCAATTACCCCTCAATCAATTGAACCATGAACTTCAATTCAACAACCAAAACAACTTCAACAATAATCCAGAGTTCTTGGTAACCAACCATGACTCGGACTTCAATAACATCAATCATTTCATTCCTGATGATGATAACAAATCAGATATTTCAAATCATACTTTGTCAAATCAGGACTTGTTCATTTCTACTTCCCCCAATCGCTTCAATGGCTTCCTGGATGTCCCTTCTGGCTTTGGAAACCGTTCAAGGAGTGGAAGTTTGGCTAGCAGTGTTGGCTTCGAGAATTTTTCTGTTACTGACGGGTCTGACTATGGAGAAATCGCTCCTTTTCCTGGCTCCTTAGTTGTCCAGGTTCCTTCCCCTTGGATTCATGGAATTCCCTCTCCAAATGTGTCGCCTAGTATTTCACCTGCCGTTTCACCCATGATCCCTTTGGGTCCAGATTTTTTTCAATTACCCCCTCACCAATCTCTATCTACTTACTTAGAAAACTCAGATGGAGTAGGCCATGTTGACTTTAACGAATTTATGCATGCCGCTCTTTCCGAAACACCATTGCCCATGGAACCTTGGAATTTTAACAATTCTGCTAATGGAAGTCTCGATCCTTCTGAATCAGTTAATTTTAGTCATTCTGTCAATAACCAAGTCAATTCAGGAGTCTATGGATCTCCTGGTAACCAGTCTAATTCTGGTGCCTATGGATCTCCTAATTTCAATCAAAGTTCGGTTAGTATCAATATATCAGAGAGTAAGCAAGACACTTCAGAATCTTCTAAATCAGCGGCACTTTCTACTTCACCACCTACAACAGTTCCAGACGGTCGATTTTGGAAAGTCATTAAAAACAATGGACAAACTCTTTACCAATGTCCGTATCCAGAGTGTACAAAGAGTAATGATAATACTTATTAATTTTTAGCGTTTACTCGTCCATATAACTTGAAGTCACACTATCGTTCTCATACTGGTGAACGACCGTACGTTTGTGATGCACCTAATTGTGATTCGTCATTTGCCCGTAAACATGATTTAAAAAGACATTCCAAGTTACACAGGTACCTGTTAACAACTAATAGTTAGTGGTGAACGGTTATTCAGATGTCAATCGTGCAACAAAACATTTTCAAGAAATGACGCTTTAGGCCGTCATTTGAAACCGACAGAACAGGGTAAAGAATCTGCATGTGCATTGCGGATAAGGTTAAATGAGTTGGAAGCTGAGAAATTGGAATATGAAAAATTCAAGACTGAATCGTGACATTTACCTACCAAAATCTTGTAGAAGTTTTCTTATCTGGCTTATATATTTTTAAATAAACATACCTATTCACTGTTTTATTAAAATGAAATCAAATTTTCAATTATATTCACTAAATTACCAATTACATTGCTAAGATAAAAGTTGATATGTTTCATTCAAAATTGGTTGCTAATCTACGTTAGTATATCAATAGTATACCTGTAAAAACCAAAGTCGCGTTTATTTTAGCTTTGTAAAACAATTGAATGATATCAAACAAAAAGAGTCTTTCACTTTCAGATACTTGGAGAAAAACTCCAGTTTCAAAAACAAGAAAGTAAAAAGAAGATGGAACTTAACAAAGTAGGAGACAACTGGGATTAACTTCACAAATCAATGTTCCATCTACTTGGACTACTTCCATCGTCAGCATCTCTGTAATTCACCACAGCTAATTTCTATATAGCATACTCCAATTATTGTAGTTGGTGCAGCAAGTACAGAGAGTAATTTCTTTATTTTGGAAAACACTGCAAAGAATAAATTGACTTCAGTGGAAGGTGAATCTGTTCCTTTAGATGCATTACAAGTAAACCTTAAACGTATTTGTTAAATTATGTTTTAGATTAGAGCAGATTTTTCAATGGCACAACCAAGTTATAGTTTATCAGCATATGGTAACAAAATCGTTTCAAGTGGTATGTCTAAAGAATAACTTGATGCAGTTAGGTCCAAACGGAGCTGCAAATTTATATTCAATTGATACTCAAAATATAAAATTTGGCGCGAATGAGAAATGCTTAAAACAAATACAAGAATGTGTTTTCAATCCAACCGCTTTAAATGATATTCCAATTTCACCACCCAACACCCGTATAAGATCGGTCAAGGTTAGCGATGCTGTATTTGAACCAACTTGTACTGTATTATCATCTACCGATACCACGATCCGAAGAGTTATTGGAATACAAAGCAATTCCCTTTATCATTATGATATTCCGACTGCAAAAGTTTTAGCAACTGAGATGGTTTGTCTTGACTGGCCTTAACAATTTAATAGGTTGGAAAACAAGCTTTAAACAAAGTGTCGTTTAGTTCTCATTCTCCATTTGGTGCTTTGGTGAGTATTGCTAGTCAGGATTCATCTATATCAATAATGGATACCAGATTGTTGCAAAATGGGTCCAAGTCAATTGTCTGGTCAATTCAGAATGCGCATCAGGGTGAAGTTAATGACGTTCAGTTCAATACGTTCTTGCCATTTTGGCTTGCTTCTGCTGGTATTGAATAGTGGATTCATAACCTATAGGTGATGATGGGGTTGTGAAATTGTGGGATATTAGATATTTGAAAGGTCCTTTATCTAGAATAGATGGTCATTATGGGGCCGTGACTTCAGTTAAATAATTATAAACTGATTTAGTAGATGGCATGGTCAAATACACATTGTGACATTATTGCAACGACTTCAATGGATCGATCTTGTAGAGCGTGGAGTTTTAGTTCAGATGAAATCACAGTAAAAACTCCGTGGAAAGAGCGCATGATCGGATGTCCACTATCGGAATTCGAGAGTGAGGAGCAATTGCGAGGTGGTGAAACAATATTGGGTGCAAAGTTTATTGGTGATTATAACTCCTATGATGCACCAGTGCTTTCTGGTAATACATTTTGCAATATTTTTTAATTCGTACAGTTAGCACAGGTTCTGTTCATGCTGATACGTTCTTTACTTTATCGGCTTTTGGGACAGTCTCGAGTCATACCATTCCATCTAAAATGTTTGAAAACCTGATCGAACATCGATTTGAAAATGCAAATGAACGCGAAGTGGAATCGGCTATCTATAATCGACAAATCTGTGAAGCTTACGAAGCAATGGTAAAACTATCTAGAAATGAAATTCCAAAAGATATTCAATTACAGGAACATGAAGCTGAATTGATTAAGTTATGTACAATGAAAGAGGCTGTGGATGATAACTCATGGTCAGTTGGAGCCATGGGAGAATTATCACATCAGAAAGCACAGGAGATGTTGAAATCGTATTCATATGGGTTTCCACCAAACTTTTCCAGCTTCCCACAATGGAAATCAGTCATCCCACAATGGGTTCAGTTACAATATGATTTGGTGGTATTCCGTCATCAATTAGCTACTCAAGTTAAACAAGGAAATTTCGATTACATTTTCGAAAAAGAGAAATCGTTTATTTTAGGATTGGAAGCAGATCATGAATTTATTGATAACAACCTTTTGTATACATTACTTCAGAACAGTCTTTTGCATAAATATCAAAAAGGAATGCAATTGATCATACAAATGTCAGAATTATTGGCTGATATACCAAAATATTCATTTGATAATCTATCAGATATTCTAACACTAATCATGTTCCCTACTGTGTATGATTCTGATAACTGGTTACCAGACAAAGAATTAGATTATAGTCGTTTTAACTTTAATGAGCGGCAAAGATCGTTACAAGAATACTTGGATCATGTGAAGAGCTTTAACGAGGGAGAAGGGGCACTGAAAAGTAGTCCAGTGTCACCTAAAAGTCCCAAAAACATTCTGGTAACACATCAAGTATTACCTGATGGTGGAGAATTTACGAGTATGAGAAAAGCAATACGAAATGTTATGGGGGATACTAAACTAGGGCTACCAATGCTGTCATTAGAAATGTATGTCATCATAATTTAAAGGTTAGGCGAATGATTAATCTCATCGAAAAATCTCCAGAGGAAATGAATGAAGCGATAGTGAATTTGATGCAAAATGTATTAACGGATACGGGAGTTGCTGGTGGAAGAACTAAAGGATCTATTACTCCATATGAAAAGACTATATCAGCCATCACCAACAGGCTTTATCTCGATGCGTTGTTAGACACAAAAAGATACGAAGATTACTTTGGTGTTGCAATCAACTTTATTGTTGTAAATATTTTAAAGTAATTTGATATTTAGAACTATTACCCATTTGACTTTTCAAAATCCATTCTTCGACAAATGGATCGTGATGGTATTGTCAGTAGCAAACAGTACATTTTGTCAATGATGACCACTGCAACTACTCAAATGAATTCTACCACAGCGCAAACACTGATAAGTGGTCTGAAGCTTTTGAAAGATGTGGTGGTGTTGATTATTAAAATAACTGGATGCCTGATGGAAGGAATGGAAGGATTAAAATCAGAGAGGGATTCCATTGAAGTACTTGGAAAGATGATGACCATATTCAGTAATCTGATGTTGTAAGTTCTACTTCAATTCTAACACCTAGACAATCGTCTCCTACACTACTAAAAACATTAGAAAACCTGGATAAATTAAACAAGAGTCTTTGCAAGTGAGCTAAATAATAATATTAAATTTTAATTAGGGAAACTGCTCATGCTGTTCATGATGCTCTTCGCGATGCAGCACGTTTACTTCCACTATCTGCCAATAAAGCGAGACCTACGAACGCAAACGAAAAGGCTGCCAATGGTTTGACCACTCAAGAAGAAGCCTTCATCTTGCTGGAAAAAATCTATAAGGGATACTTGAAAACCGTTGATCATTCCGCTTAAATAAAACGATTTAAAAAATCATAGATAGATTTCTTTAATGATATATTTTTTAATGATTTTAGATGATCAAGCAATAAAAAACGTTGAAACCAGGGGCAAATGTGGTGGTCAATGATGATGTACCACCATCGATTAGGACAAACACCCTATCTGGGCAACTATCTACGCATTGAATTATAGTAAATCTATATAAATTGCTTCAATAAACGAATCTGATGACTTTCATGAACGTAAATGGTTGATCAGCACAGACATCTGAGTTTTACGACTCAATCTATCAATTTTCTTCATTATTTAAAATGGATCCAATCTTTGAAAATCTAAAACCGCTTGAATGCTATCTAGATCCGGAATTATTAAACAACTTTACAATAAACGTTTCGTCCATTTCGCCGGTCATTCTTCAACAACCTCCACTATCAATGGAATCGTTCCGTGCACTTACAACTCCTCCTTTATCTCCCAAGTATGATACACAAGTACCAGATCGGAAACATTGGCGAGTTGTTAAAACTCTAGATAATCATGAAGTGTTTGAATGTCCCTATCCTGGTTGCACAAAAAGTAATTTAATCCTCTATTTCTTATCGTAGTTTTTTCTCGACCATATAATTTAAAGGAGCATTATCGATGTCATCTTGGGTTTCGACCTTTTTCTTGTCCAGAACCAGGTTGTTCATCAACGTTCACGCGAAAACATGATCTAAAACGACACTCTTATATCCATGGGTAAGGAATTTTATCTTTACTAATGTATTTAAAGGGAAAAACTATTTAAATGCTCTCATTGTGAAAAGTCCTTTTCTAGACGGGAGGGATTAGCAACTCACTTGAAACCTACTAAATCTGGTCGCCAATCTGTATGTGCTATGATGATTCAAATTAACCAAATTGAACAAGGTCGTAGTATTAAAGCGACTCCAGATATATCCCCATAAATTACAATTCAATTTCTTCGTTTAATATAAATATTTGATCTTAAAGTTCAGTACTATTCATATGCAAATCGCTGAAGTTATTCATTGAATAAGCATTTTTTTTAAACATGCAATTTGTATCGTTCTCAGTTGAGGTATAGAAATATATTATTCGAACATAATCAAAAAGGATAACTAAAACCCCTAATAGATTAAACATGTAAAACTATACCTGGAAATAGTGTTGGAATGGATCCAATGGTATGTGATCATTGGCACCAGGGACTGCTTCTGGGTATGCTTCAAAGTTTCTAGTATCACCTGGTCCTGCACAAACAGGAACTATAGGCGCCTGTATTTTTCGTTCAAAAACATCCTGCCATATCACACCATTGAACCATCGATGTTGCTTTACTTCTTCCGACCCACCAGCCAGATTACCTAATCGATTGGTCAAGTCGGCTGTCAACAGATGTTTAATGATTGCACGCCCATCCGGATGAAAGTGCGGAGGGAACACTATGCGGCCAGCCAATATTTTTTCATATATCCCAAATGCATTGTCGTCAAAGAATGGTGGATAACTAAAGTCAATCAAAAAATAGTTTTACCCAGCCAACATTTCAAAAATTAATATTCCTAGTGCCCACCAATCAACAGCTTTACCGTGACCTCGTGATTGAATAATTTCAGGGGCCAAATATTCTGGAGTACCACATAAGGTCCAAGTTCTATCAGGAACAATCTTTGCAAACCCAAAATCTGCAATCTTAATATGTCCATCTTTATCAAGTAACTAAAAAAAAATCAATACATGTTCCATACTAGATTCTCTGGTTTCAAATCTCGATAAACTATATCCATATCATGTAAATATTGTAATGCGAGAACAATTTCAGAAGCGTAGAATTTCGTCATTTCATTGCTAAATCTAATCCATTTGTGTTTTAAAATTTATAAAAGATTACCGTCCAGCTCTTCGCAAATGGGAAAACATTTCACCTCCAATAACATACTCTTCTAGCAAATAAACATTTCGTACATCTTGAAACGTGCACATTCTAAAATGAGCAAAGAGTGGTTTAATACAAATTGACAATGAAAGGATAGTTAATACGAGCCAAAATATTTTTCTCGGATATGATATGTTGGACTTGACGAAGCCTAACGACTTCGATCTTACTTAACATTTTCAGGGCATAATAACGATCTGATTCTTGGAAGCGACAGAGATAGACTCTTCCAAAAGTACCAGTACCTATGATTAGAAATTTTCAAATACCCAAAGTTTTAATTTTCATAAAATCTTCTAATTGATGACCAAATCGCTCAGTTCCATTTGTTGATAGATTATCGGAAGGAGTTGTCATGATGTGAAGTGAAGAAATCAAATAATTTTGTGGCTTTGGGAGTTTGTCTACCACCCCAACAATTAATTGATTAACGTGAAATCAACTGAGTTTTTCTAAAGTATCTTGTAAGGTTCCTACGATATGAATAGGAATAGGAGGAATAGGTAGTGGTAAAAAAACCCACTAGTGTGTGATCCTGTGGTATATTGAGAATCTTTGATATAATTAACTGACTTGGTAATTGAAATCCTATAGACTTTCTTGTACAAGTTGGTTGTGATTTTTAACTTTTTTATATCATGCCATGTATTCTAAAAATGAAAGTCATTGCTGCTAGGAATCTGCCAATCATGGATAGACAATCAGAATTAACTGGTACAGATTGCCAACGACTCTGATCATTAGATGCATTTGTTGAAGTAAGGTTTGGTGAAGAAGACATACATAGAACTCCCATCTGCAAAAAAACTTTGTATATCTAATTAAATTCATGTTGTTATAGAAATCCTGTCTGGAATTTTGATTGTAGATATGTAATATACAAACATTTGTTCTCATATTGGATAGGAGGTCGAAGATTCTGTATTACAAAAAGAACGTACGTATCTTTAATGATAACATATAGCCTTGGAAATTAAAATTATGGATTACGATCAAATATCCTCCAATAATGGAATTGGAACTGTATTCATAGACTTAAATCCATTACTAACTTGGGATTCCACTGGTCAGATCTCTGGATGGTTTCCAATGTACTGAATGGTATGGATTAATGTTTTTAGATATGATACACTGCTTGGAGTTCGTGGAGAACTGAATTTTCAAGTTAAACTGCAATTTTTTGGTGATATGAATCCATTTAAAGGTTCCACAGTTGCAACTAACCGGAATCAGATTCATCTGCTGGGGTACAATTTATCACAACTCCTACTGTCCCACCTGGGGTTCAAATTATGTCAATTCTTGGATTTGTGTCGGCTGTTTTTAGTAAGGATGATCCTGAATACGTAATCACATATATTTAACCCAAAGCACTGGGCAGATTCTTTTCGAGCCCCTCAAAAATCAAACGAATCAAGAACTAGAGTTATGTTCTTTTTGTCAGGTGAGTTTTCAATAGAGAAAAGTATAGATGGATCATTAATGACAGTTCTTTTCACTTCCTTTATCGTTTCATATATTAATTATCTTAGGTGATATACGGCGTCAGCTGGGTAAGAAAGTCCTTGAGTTGAACGGCAATGCAGGTAACTTTCTATCAAATAAAACTAATGAAAGTCATCGGATTCAAACAATCATTTGACCTTGAGGCCGATAAAAAATCAATAACTGTTCGTGCAATTGGAACTGCCGTAAAATTATCTCATATTGATGTAACTCGTATTGAAAAAACACCACAGCAATTTGGCACCTCACTGCTAACAAATCGAGAAAATTCACTTATTCGTGACCCAATAAGTGTTTATTTACCACCCAATTCAAATTCAACACCTGATAAACCATTTTTAAGCCCAGAAATGAAAGAGGATCCTGCACCAATAGACGACATATCATTGCCTTCCCCAACCATGCAATTTCCCAGTCATTTGAATATTCGTCCTGCGGAACCTGTCATTTTGACATTGAATACATTTCCAGAATTCGCAATTTCAGGTACTGGTGGATACGTTTGTGCAGCAGCAATCAAAATCCTAGACACCGATACTCGAGAAATACGAGATGTAAGGGATCAATGGTGGACCGAAATTCGAGACGAACTGAAGTTGCATGCCAAAACTTTAGGTAAGTAGACTATAGCTGAACGATAGGTTGCAATTACGTCGTTGGTTATTCAGAAATGACTTCTATTTCAGATGAAGTAATGCTCCTATACTGTAGTGGAACAGCAGTCAACCTTGATTTTTCTTTGCTCCAAACAGTCAGTGTAAATCCGAAGCCAGTGGATGATATAATCGGACTTCAGTCCCCACGAGTGAGTGCTGCAATGAATACAGAAAATCAAACTTTCAATGAACAAGTGGGAGAGAGTATGAGAAAGAGAGAATCTGTTTACTTGGAGAGTCACACTCCAGTAGAAGAGCTTTTTGAGTCTCGAAGGACTAAGTCAAAGCGACTAGGTATCTTTTGTGATAGTTTGACTAGCATTAGATTGTAGAAGTTGCCATATTACATATAACAGGCAAGAGTCGCCATTCCCATTGGCTTTGACAAAATGCGGTTGCTGCAAAAAGAAATATGTACCAGAAATATTGCTATCGACAACAGAGTTACCACCAGAATTGAAAATAATCGGGAATTGTGTTTTAATAGAAGCTCATGGTAGAAATTACATTCTTACTGTTAGTGTGTCGTCAGAAAAAAGTAAAAGTGGGGGATTCCAGAGCGATTACCAGTAAGTTTCTGTTGGTTTATTATTAGTGAGTGAGTCAATTCCATTCGCTCAATATGATATTCATCGGCAGCTTATGTATAAACTTCGAGTATATGGGTAATACTCTTCAATTTAAATCTAGATTAAATGCTGTTTTTGGATTGAAAATACAGATAACAATTGGTGATACCCTCTTAACTGCAGTTGCAACCGGTACTGCCTTTTACATTAAAGCAGTAAATACTTCATATATTGAAAATAGTTACCTACTCCTCCCGCCTTGAAAGTGTTCAGAAATTTAGATGTCGTTGATGAAGAGGACAAACTTTTGGTTGAGACACAACGAAAGTTGATGGCAAAAAGTGAATTAAATCGAAAAAAGATTCAAGAATGTTTATCAGCAGATGAAAATGCCTTACAAATGGATAATATTGGAGAAAAAGAGTTTAGCTCAGATTCATCTGATTCGGATGATTCCGATCAAGATGTTGGGGCTGTAGTTGGTTCCCCATCTAGATTGAAACAACGTGCAATGGTTATTGAAATCGACGATGAACAAGATGAAGACTTGGTGCTGTTCCTTGATGATGCATGGAATGAAAATTTTCGAATTTTTAACTTGGACTCATTGCCACAGATAATTGAGAATGTGGTCAATCATAAAAACTTTCAAATGGTGACGATGGTGAAACAAAAAGTGATTGATCCATCCCATCACCCAAATAGACAACTTGCAAGAATATTTAAATCCATACAGCAAGAATTAGCACTGCAAATGTCATTTTTACTGCCATGCACTGCTATTGGTCTTTCCTATGATATTCAAGTCCCTAAGAATAACCATGTGCAAATTGTGATGACGGCACTAGTTTTGGGCGACATAATGGAACCCGACTTACAGCTATATAGTGGAACAAATGATTTTAATGCAAGTATTGAAGATTTGGATAATATCAATATAAGTGGTAAAGAACCAGTCCGTAAATATTCGCTGACTTCTTCTATTGGTCAACCAGGTAGTAGAGGATCAGTTGCAGCTTCTTCGCCATCTGTAGTTGAAAATCCTGTTTTAGCGTCAAAAGATTCGTTTTCGAGTTCTGATAAAGATGAAGCAGCGGATTATGAAGATGCCGAAGATATCAGAAGTCCTGGTATTGGAAGAAATTCAACCTATCAGTCTATCAATAGCGCAAACCAAATTACTGAGCCTGTTGAACTTTCACCTTCATCAACTATACCAAACACTACATTTTACAGATTTCTGGGTCGTATCTCTCTTCATTTTATCAAAGAAGCTTCGCTGGTCTATGATCCATATCTCGGCTCTTCTGGAATAGGAGGTTTCACACATGTTTTCATGATGGAATTACTAGCAGTGGTGAAAGCACATGTAACTTGTTTGGGCGGAAATGGTATGGTTGGATTCACCATCGATCAGTGTCAATTTACTGAATCATTGAAGAACCAGGGATATGCTTTAATATCGGTCAGTGGTGATGTAGTTTCTGTGAAATATCAATTTCCAAGAGAACAATTGGAAGAGTCATTTTAAATTATTTAGTCACGACATTCTGAATATATAAATAGTCAGTCTAATCTATTCTTTTTCTATTTTGATCAAGTCCATGAATTTATAAAAAATTGTTGTGAAACATAAAATATTGTTTACGCGAATGTCAAGTGAAAATAAGACTAGCAGAGTGTTAAGGCAACAACTGAATACACAACTAGCAAAGCTCAACTCCAAAGCAGAAGCGGAGATTGAGTTTCTGGATATTGTACGTGAATATATGATGGTTCGCTATTAATTGATCTCATCTCAACTAGAAACGATCAGAAATTGAACTTCAATATGGGAAGGTAATCAAATGAAATTCTTACAAATAGTCTTTGGAGAAACTTTCAAAGAGTTTACAACATCGTAAATTAAGGAAATATTTTGGAACAACTTCAACACCATTTCTCACTCAGGAAACTCCAATATCTCCGAATTCAAACCCGAGGTATAATCACTTATTTGATATTGTAGATCAATCTATACTGCTTTTAAAACGTTATTGATGGAATCAGATGTTCAAGCAAAGAGGCGAAGTAGAATGGGAGATGCTTTGGTTAATGATATTACTGATATAATGAAAGATTTCAATAAACAGAAAACAAGACATCTTAAAAAGGTATATGTTTGGATATAAATCAACTGTAGAATATGGAATATGGGGTAATTACACCAGTCATTCATTGTTGTACATAGGCAAAATACCATCAAGAAATTTGCACAGTCTATGATGATTTACAAAGAGTATTATTAATTATTTAACGTTTAGGCAAAGCTTAATTATGAAAAAGCAGCTAAGGAAGCAGAGATAGCCGAAAAACGATACGAAGATGCTTCAAAACGACCTAAATCAGGACTTCAATCTTTGAAAACTTTAGTAACAGGGAAAGATGTTTTGACCGTCATTCAGACAGTAATTATCATTGTGCTGATGTTAAATGATTAGTTAAAGTCAAAATTTAAGCAGAAATCGAGAAAGTTGAATGATGCTCGTAATAATTACCTGTTATCACTTCTCACATATAATGCCATGAATAGTCAATATGAAAATGGTATGCATTTAGATCCTCATTTGATAGTTGAACTACCAAAGTATATTGAGAAATTAGATGGAAAATACTATAAAGTGTTGATAGAATCGCTCCAATCATTCACAGAGCTTGAAATGGATATTTCCAACACAATCAGATCAAACGCAGAAATATTGGTTCCTTTCATTGACGATATCTCTGCAGAGAAAGAAACCAACATTTTCTTGAATGAAAACTCTGCTGTATTTGATGAGAACCCCCAGTTATCATTTGATTCCAGCTCTTCAGACCGTATACATGATTTTGTCATTGACGAAATCACCTCAGTATCCCTCGGAAATCGTTTAGGTGACCTTATTGTTCAAGATGATAATTTAAAAAAGAGTTTGGAAGAAAAGCAGGAAGAATTACTTTCATTGAAGCAAAGTTCAAAACAATCCATCAATGGATCTAATCAAAGCATCAATCATGATACATTGGTATGGATTGATGATCAAGTTAACTGGTAGTCAATACAAGATGTTCAGAACGCTATTGACATCATCGGCTGTCAACGAAGAAAGATTAATTATCAAGTAGAAAAGTTAAAGGCCATCAATGTGAGGCCAATTATTTCATCCCAAATTCAATTGAATTTTATTCCTTCTCAGAAGTTGATTAGCGTGGTTGCAAAAGTGCTCTACAACTATAAACCTATTAATGCCGATGACTTAGAGGTTTTAGAAGGTGACGAAGTGGAAATCATTCAAGTTGAAGAAGATGGATGGGTCAGAGTAAAAATTACATGCGGTATATTAATTCAAGGTCAATCATATTAAAAGTGGTAATACTGGTATTATTCCATTAAGCTACATTGATAAAATTGTTCAAGATTCTGAAAATTTGACATCTTCCAATAATGTAGTGGCACTATATGGTTTATATATATTATAATTTGATATTTATTTAGATTATACTGCAACTGATGAAGGGGAATTGACATTGAAAGGTTAAGACTATTCATCTGATGTTTAGTTGGTGATGAAATACAATGTCTGGAAGGAGTTGATATGATGGAAGACTGGTGGATGGGGAAACTTTTGAGAACTGGTGAAACTGGTCTATTTCCTGTCCTGTTCACAAAAGGGTGGGAAAACGTGGCAGCAAAAACTGATTGTTTTGATTCGTCCAATGAGCCTAAACTGCCAACTAAATATGACCATGAAGTTCCAACTAAAGATGATCCGCAAGAAAAGTCGGATGAAATGGTGAAGAGTGATGAGAATGATGTAACTACATCTAATTGCATAAAAGGTGATATATTTAAACTTATTCTTGTAGCGAAAGTTCTGTACAATTATGAATCAGTATGTGAAGGTGAGTTATCTTTGGAAAAGGGAGAAGTAATCACCAACATCAAACAAGACATTGGCAGCGATACATGGTGGGAAGGACAAGGAAAAAATGGTTATGGTCAATTTCCTTCTAATTACGTCATGATTGTATTACCAGAAGCGAAGAGTATCAATGTAGGGTCTACTGTAAGAGCCGTATATGACTATACAGCATCTTCTATGAGAGATTTAGAGTTCAAGACTGGTGAGATTTTAACTATTACAGCTCAAAATGTATGGCAACAATTATTAATTTATACAGGACCCCGACTGGCTCGAAGGTGAAATCAATGGTTGCAAAGGACTCTTTCCAGTAAATTACGTGGAGAAAATATAATCATAATTTTGTAGCTTACTAATGATATTGAAATCGATTCATTTACACGTAAATTGTATGAGTGTTCTTGCTTTCCCAGGTATGGAACGACGTTACACTGCATCTTGATTGGCAATCTACGTGATAATAGATTGAGACATGATAGCAGCAATCATTTTTCTCTAATTATCATCTTTTTCTGATGTAGCTTAAATCTTAAAAACCTGGTTACAATCAGTTTTTCATCAATTTTATTTGAATGTTGAAGAAAATCAGTCAATCTTATCCAAAAACAAAGCTTCATTTAATACCAACTGAAGGCAAGTATCCTCTTGGATTTCTTGCAAATGGAGCTTACTCAGGAGTAAAGAAGAAGAACCATAATGATATTGCGATTGTAATTTCTCCAAAACACCCCTGTAATGCTTCTGCTGTATTCACTACCAACAAATTCGCTGCTGCTCCAGTTCAAGTCTCTAAATCTATTTTGAAAAGCACCAAAGGAGAAGGATATTTTGGGGTATTTGTCAATTCTGGTTGTGCCAATGCGTGTACAGGTGAAGATGGACTTCGAGATGCTTCAGCAATGGCAAATCATATTAACAATGCTCCAAAATTGATTATGTCTACTGGGGTTATCGGTCAGAAGTTACAGATGGAAAAGATTAAGAGGTACGATAAAAATGGTTGATTAGTTAGTGGTATTGAAACAGCAATTAAAGATGCTGGATCTAATCATATTGACTGGATGTCTGCTGCAGAAGGGATCATGACTACCGACACATTTCCAAAGCTCGTCAGTAAAGAATACAAAACCAAGAATGGAACCTATAGAATTGCAGGTTGGTCTAAAGGTGCTGGAATGAGTATATTTTCTAAAAACTAAATCTTAGTTCATCCTAACATGGCGACAATGCTATCTGCTTCTTTTACAGACTGCAAGATTTCAAGTTCATTATTGAACGATGCTGTAAAATATGCAGCAGATCGATCATTTAATGCAATCTCAATTGATGGTGATACGAGTACCAATGATACCTTTGCAGTTCTTGCAAATGGAGCAGCTGAAATGAAAGAAATCAAAAGAGGTTCTGAAGAGTATAATGAATTCCAAAAGAATTTGACTGATTTTGCAACTGACCTTGCTAAGCTTATTGTTCGCGATGGAGAAGGAGCTACTAAGTTTGTCCAAGTGAAAATCACTGTAACATTTTGAACTCTATGTTAATGTTTAGGGGGCAAAATCATTTGCGGATGCAAAACAAGTTGCATCAACTAGTAATTCAATTTATCCTAATAGTAGTTGTGACATCACCGTTAGTCAAAACCGCTATTTATGGAAAAGATGCAAACTGGGGTCGAATCGTATGTGCAGTTGGTTATAGTGGAGTAGATATCATTCCGGAAAAAGTGAACTTGAACTTTTCTGCTTTAAACTCAAGTGTACCATTATCATTACATTTGTTTAAAGATGGTGAACCTCACGAAATTAATGAAGAAGTGGCATCAAAAATTCTTGAAAATGAAGATATTTTAATTCATATTGATCTTGGAATGGGTACTGAAGAGGTTTCAATGTTCACATGCGACATGAGTCATGAATACATCAGTATCAATGCCGATTATCGTAGTTAAGAATATAATATTTTTATATTTAAGCTCTAGCTATTATATGTTGTTGCGTTTTGATTTTAGGTAGATGAACAACATTAGGAAGTCTATGGTAAGTAAAATAACGTGATACTTTTTAGTATTATTAGTATTATTAGCCTTTTCGGAATTGTATTTATGAAATATTCTTCGGAAATTGTTTTGTTCATCATTAATCTTGGACTTATGAAAATTGACACCACTTAACTCTCCCATCAATGGATTTCCAGAATGTAACTTCAATGCTGGTAGTGTTAATAACGTACTGGACTCTTTCACATCTGATGCAGTCCCTTTGGATGAATGACTTGACAAACTACGGGTAGTTGATTTCATAATGAGATTATTGCTTGAACTAATAGTTTTTGATCGGTTTAAGTCTACATTTTTCAATTTGGTTGATGTTTGATTATGATTGTAAAAGAATAGATTTCCAGGTGAATCACTTGATTGAACCATACGTGCTGGTGCAGAGAATAGTGTATTGTTATACATATCCTTACCAATGCTGACATCTATTTGAAGTTTATGGGTATTCATTAATGGTTTAGGAGTAGTACTAGTAGATCTAAATTGATTTGTGAAATTTGGGTTATGAATTGATGGCATGTAAAGTAAAGAAGGATGGTTATGTGTGTAAGAATTCTCCAAGAATTCATCATTGTTCATAATAGTGTGATTTGGTTTAAATGTTTCACTGATTTCAGGAGAACCGAGAAAGTCATCATGTATATCAGTTGGAGTGGGTGGTTGCGTCAATTGTACAGGTAGAGGGTTAGCCACAAATGGTTCCTGGTAATAAGCGCCTTTCTTTGGTATATCAATTTGAATATCTGGACTCTGTGGACGTTCAGGTTCACTTCCTGGTAGACTTCGACGAACTAAAAGTAACTTTTTAAGCAACTTTGATGGTGAGATAACCTGATAAAATGGTTGAGAAAGTTTAGAGCTTTCAGAAGGTGGAGTGGGTGGAAGTGGTGGAGCTTTTGACCGACTATGATCATACGATCTTGCTTTTCGTTCAGGAACATATTTTGTTTTAAAAATTGGTTTCGTCTCAATCACAATTTCATTAGCAGCTTGAATTCAATTAGAAGTTATGAATAAACATACCATATTTTGCTAAGAGTCGACGCAGTGCAATTTCTGCTTCAGCATTAAATCCAAGTGGGGTTTTCCTATCTCCTCTATAATGTTTACTAATCCCTTCATATTCATTGAATATTCTACATCTTTAACAATATGAACAAATACTCTTCAGTAGACTCACTCTGTTGAATACGTGAATATCTTGGCGATGGTGGTTTCTCCCACACTGTTTCATCCAAAACCAAATCTTTCTTTTTCCGAGAAGCTTTGATGGTGGGTAATGATGTTGCTCTAATTGAATTGGCTTGATCATCATTTAAAGGTGTAGCGGATGTATAATCAAATATATCTTGTGCAGACATTGATTTTTCAGACATTAATCTTGCCTTTCGTGTTGGTTTAGTAGGTATTAATAAATCTGGTGATGGATCCTTTGTAATTGTACAATCCACCATTGGTGTTATACTATCATAATCCAAATCAACCGTAGCCAAAAAAGCACTATTCTCAAATACTTCATCTCTATCGTGATTTCTGATTTGTTGAATACTTTCAGGACGATAAATCAAACCATCATCAGAACTGGAAACGCTCTGCTCTTCTTCAATATGACCATAATTTGTTGAATCACCCAATTCCCAATCTGACATTCCAATTCGACTCTCTTTACAATTAAAATTATAATCAAAGTAGATGGGAAATTTCAAGGTACATCAATCGTGGATTAAAGTATTTTGGACCCGGTAATACTTTTTGACTATTAACGTATACCATCTTATTCATTCCTATCTCAATATAGATTTCTCTTTCTATTGTTATTGATTATCGTTCATGTAATATGAGTATAAAAGTTTTTCACCCGTCAATCAATTTCATGGTACAGACATGAACAATCTTTGAATAATTTATAGGAGTTTTTACAAGATATCCCAAAGAATGATATCAATGATCATGAATTATTTCAAATGCCACTTGGTATGGACTTTAGATTCTGATCATGTAGCTACAAAAGTATCAAAAGGAAAAAAATAACGTTTAGAATAGTCTAATTGATCCAGTAATGTTATTCACGCCTTGGCCAGCAGATGTAGTCAATATCACTCTAACATCTCAATCATTGACAGAACCAGAAATTCCTTGGATTATGCTCATACCAGAGGAAGAACCAGTAGAAGAAGAACAACCTGTGGAAGTAAAAGAAGAAGAGGCTACAGTAGAAGAATCAACATCAGAAGATTATATCTTGACATTAGCAAATGAATTCCAAGAGATTTATCCTCAATTGGGTATTGTTCCTGAATGGAATAAAGTAAATCAGGATTCTAAATCGTAGGTGGTGTGGAAAGGAACGTTCTCATCAGGAAAAAATCAAATCTGTCAATTGGAATTTGTTGGACCATTTTCAGTACATATTGACATTCCATCTGATATTGTCATTTTCAAAGATTTTCGGTATAGTAGAGACCCTACAAATACTTCCATTTTGAATTCAAGGTTGAATGACCCAAGTGTATTAAAGGTAATTTTGTTGGACATTCACGCTAGTGTGTCACTAGAATAACAGATCCAGAAGGAATCAATGGTTTAAGTTCCGTGATTAAATTTGTAATTTGAATCTTTAATAACATATCTGTAGTATTATAATGAAGGAAAAGTAATAATTTTACCCCTTTTATATTTGTATAGGCTGGATGTTGTGCTTTACCTCAAAAAAAGAAGTTTTATTTAGTTCCATTGGCAGCAGTGACACTCAAGGAAACCACTCCCGATCATACACTATACAGTCTTTTATCCCAACCGCGAAACACATGGTTAGTGATATTCCCAGATAAATACGATTTTACCATTCAACATCATCATAAATGGATATTGGATGAAAGTTTGTTGTTGAAACCAGAACCGGTGATGAATGTTGAGAAACCAAAACGAAAAAGTATCGATCGAACTGTGCAACCACCACCCAATCAACAACGTCGTAAATCATTTAGCATGATATCTGAATTAAGTAAACGAATTGCTAGTCTAGAAAACGAAATATACGTGGTAAGATCGATTCCATTCATGTATAGATATCAGATAAGTTGACTGCATGTTTAACCGATGGCATGTCTGAAACTGACATTATCTATCAAGACTACTTGGCCGATCAAGAAGGAAAACAACGACGTTTGAAAACATTACGAGAAGAAAAAAAGAAATTAAAGTTGAGTATCCGTAGTCAATCTGAAACATCCCAAGATCCAAACCAATCACCTGAATCCTATTCACCACCAAAAGATCCTAGGAAACGGTCATCTTCAGAATTGGATATTACTTTGAAACGTTTGGCTACTTTTCAACCTGAAGCAGATGAGATCTTGTAATTATGTAACAAGATGTACAACTTTTGATAATGTGCTTTGGAGTGTAATAAATTTTGAATTGCAATATAATTTTCCATTTTATTCAAATTTGAATAATGCACTTGATGCTTGTTAGGAATTATTGGCATCAATCAATCCATTTAGGTTCTTATCTGGCTGGATTTGGCTTTGGTCCACTGGTCCAGTGGCGATAATCATATGGGTCTGATAAGCGTATCTTATCCATACCCAACCATTGACCAAAACACCAAATGTATATCCTTTAAGCATCAACGTGCAAAACAATATCACCGCATGTCCAACAGTGTCCTAACCATTCTAATCGATGAAACGGAGTTGAACGGATTGATGTAAAGGATATGAATTAGAGACAAATCCGTGGAGAGACGCCTAAAAACTGTATATTTAACCTTGGAGTCGAATATTGAAATCAATATATGCTGAGTGGATTATCCTATACTTCGTTTATTGCTACAGTAGCTACATTACTCTTTACTCTACATTCATTTATCATCATCAACAATGGGAAAATCAAAACAGCTTCATTCCGATATGGAGTTTTGTTACTCCAAGTCTTTAACGTTATTTTCTTATTGTTACTTATCATCAATGCATTTGCGAATGATAAATTGATTGGAGCGTTTGGTAGTTTTTTTGGTGGATTGTTGGTATTTGGAATTGTATTGGTAGATTCTGAAGTATTAAAGTTATTCAATGTCTTGAATCCTCGAATTTCTAATAGCGGAATCTTGGTATTACGTATTGTTCAAATTGTTCTTTATGTTGGACTTTGTTTTGTTTGGACAGTTCTCAACATTGTTTTCGTGGATAAAAGTTCATTACCGGAATGGTTACGAATGGTAATTGATGTTTAATTGATGATTAGACTATTTCATTGTGTCCTTTGGGATATATTCCAGTTCAAGTACTTTATGATACCTTACAAAATATTTATTTGATTCAATTGGTCATGTCCACTATTCAACGAAAACAAAAGGAAACTGTTACAACAGCATTAAGTGCAACCATTCGACAAACTATTTTTATCGTTTCATTGGATTTTGTTGGATTGGCATTATTTACCTTACAAAAGTTTACCAGTGATCCTACTGAAATTTATTATCAATTCTCGTGTGTCATTTTGGCATTCCATGTTACTTGTATGATTTACATGTATTTGGGTTTGGTACAATTAAAACAATCAGAATGGAAAGGTACCCAAGATATTTAAAATAAAGTTACCAATGGACTTTATATTTTTAACATTTACTCGTTAGTTTGGTATTGTAATAATCGTGTCCTTCATGATCAATCACCTGCAAGAAATACTTCTATTTGTAAGTTACAAAATGTTACAAATTGTAACGTTTACTCGTTAGTATGGTATTGTAATAATCGCGTACTTCATGGTCAAACATTTACAAGATATACTATACGTTTGATTTAAAAAAAACGTTTATTGGAAATGAACTATAGAGATATATGATACATCTCATTAGTATCCTGTAAATGATGAAAAGAATTAGAAAAAGTTGGACTATTTAAAGTATCAGGTTGTGGAGATTGATCCGATTGAAAATGTTCAATTCTATATCCATGATATTTTGAATTTCTTCTTGTATCCAACCTTGGTAGGGTTTGTTTTAATAAACTTGAAATTGATATCATGTTGATTATGTTTTCGTTTCCCATATCGCCAGCGATATAATGAAAAGAATTTACTTTTTGATGAGTTTGATTATTAGTAAGATTGTAACTATTAAAAATGACATTCATATCCACGTTATTGTTATTTGTAGTCCAATTCAGATACGGAAACAAATCCGGTATGATTTGTAATGCTATATGAAATATGATATCCATAGAGGAATGTGAGTATTTTTTTTTGAAACTAATTCGATTCTTGTATTGTTTTGAATATGGTTTTGAAATTGTTATTTGCATGTGATGACATATGCTGAAAATCCGTTATGAAATGACGATTGCATTTGGAAATATTTATCAATGTCGTACTGACTAGTTATCAGTGTACATTGGAATATACGTGTTGATTGGGTTATTACAGTCCCAATAATTTACCAACTGAATGGATTTGAAGGATTATGAGTCGGCCCGAGTTCAAACATGACCCGATTTATTAAATGAAAAAGAACCTAAAACAGAAGCCAGTTTTTCAATAATTGATCGCTTGAGTTTTTTGTGTTTGAAACGTAAAGACTCTTTGGGACAACTTCACGATCAATTCTCCGCAGTAGAACAACAAATATCATTGTCCGTTCAGGAGGTATAGTTTTATAATGATTGTAATTTAGATTAAAATAAGAGTTTATTAAGGTATAGTAATACAAGTTATATAATTTTAACAGAGTTGGGACTGTTTAGTTGTAAATTTGAATTTTCATCTAACCATACACTGTTTGAATTACTTAACATTGATTCTGATAGAGGAGAAGAGTCTAATTTTGATTTTGATTTATCATTATAATCCGACCATTCAACTAATATGAAAGAATTTGAATTTAATTTTTTTGATTGATTATTTGAATTTTTAATGTTGATTGGAATAGCTTTTTGATTATTCATTGAATGATTGATGGTATTATTATTAGTTGAATTTTTGATTGTTGGTAAATCATGAATGAGTAAATTATCATCAGTATCCAAGTTATAAGTAGTAACGAAAGATACGACTGGTAGTAATACACCAGGAATCCATTGAAGTAAATCCATGAAGGAAAGATAAAAAGATACCAAAGCCACAAACAGACACGACCCTTTTTATTTTATTTGTTTAAAAACAAATACCAACTAGTAATAGCAGTACTAGTTGGTAGTATTACTATTACTACTAACATACTACTATGTTATTAGTAGTAGTATTAATTACAGGTAGAATGAATTCATGTAAACTTTCACATGTCAGGATCAATCACATGTCAAAGTCCATCTATTTCTCAAAAAAACATCCGACTGAAATTTCATTCTAATTTTATCAATGGCCCAAACTATCTCTTACTTACAATCTACCTTAGATCCTTACGTACCTAAATTCACTAAAGTATTCTAAATTAAATACTAATTCATATAGGATATCGCTAATTTCGGTATAAACACCATTCAATCAGGTATCAATACTACTTCAAACATCGTTTCTTCTTCAATTAACTTGGCTACTTCCACTGTAAACAATTCAGTCTCTTTCGCTAAAAATACTACTGTCAATACAGTAAACTATGCTCAAAACACTGTAAAGGCTTCCGTCCTTTACGCTCAACAATCCGCTCATGCGGCTCAGTCTTTTGCTCAATCTAAAGCTACTAATGCTTTGGTCATCTCAAAAGTTGCTGTGTCAGGTGCTACCACTACCATCACCACCTATACTCCTGAACCAGTACTAAACTTCATTCAAGCCACCCTTAACAGTGCAAATGCCCTGCGTTTAGATCCTATCGGTACCGTAAAACCTTATGTTCCTACTTTTGTTATCAACATTGGTGAGAAATCATTTGAAATCGTCGCAAACGTTCATCAAGCTAATGTACGTAACTTACATGCCACCACTGGATTCATTGTCACAAAGGTTAATGGAACTACCGAATATATCACCTCCGTTCCTATGATCGCTTCTGTTATTGAAAAATTACAAACTTTAACCGCTCCATTACTCTCAAAAATTCACCCTGCTGATAAGAAAATCACTGAAAAGGAACTATAATTATTTCACAGTTAATCTTTACTCAATAAAGTCAATTAAACCCCGACACAGTATTTGCGCTAATAATTACCAAACTATGATTCTGCTACAATCATTCTTATTCCTTCTGAATCAATGTATCACTTAAATTGTTCTTTTTTAGTATCAATGACAAGAATACTTGTCATTGATACTCATCACAGGAAAAACTATTATTGTGATTTATTACAGATAACAACAAATCCACATGTCAAAATTAATCAATTTGATAAACTCAATTAAGAGTACTATCACTTATATATCTAAATATCGTAATGATAGTAACTTAACTAAAGAGATGTAAGTTACAAAGTACACTGACAACAAGGTACTGCCTTACTTGTCTCCTATTGAAATCACAGTGTTTCCTCTATTTCTTCCCACAAATGTCTTCAAACCATACCTCATTCATTGACAGAAAAAAGAAAACCAATCAAAAACGAAACAAAATTGTGTAAAACTTTTCAATGGCCAAATTACTAAAATCGCTTCGATTACCCGTTATAGCAGCCCCAATGTTTCTGGTCAGGTAATTCCACCAACTAACCCTGCAGCGGGCCTAGTCTCGTTATTGCCTCTTGTAAAGCAGGTATGATGGTATACATTGATTCGCAGGTATCATTGGAACTTTTCCTGCTTTGAATCCAAGAACGGAACCTCTTTTAAATGAATGGCTTACCCAGATCAGATCGGAATTGGATCCGACAACTCCTTTTGGCGTCAATTTAATTGTTCATAAAACTAATAAACGATTAGATGGTAATTTGGAACAAATCGTGAAACACAAGGTAATGTATTTCAATCAGCGATATGTAAAAATGGATTGGTCGATTCTACAAATAACAACCAGTGTCGATTTCAATGTATTAACATCTATAGGTGCCGTTGGTGATTACCTCTTTAGGCGCTGCCAAGGATGTTGTAGATGCTGTTCATGAATACGGTGGAGTGGTATTTCATGATGTTACGAATATCACTCATGCTCGGAAAGCAATTAAAGTATGTGTCGTATCTTTTAACTCTTAAAGGCGTATGGTTTTAGTTTAGATTAAATGTTAAAGTGGAGTGGATGGATTAATTGCAGTGACTGCGGGGGCTGGAGGTCATGCTGGGTTAGCATCCCCTTTTGCTCTTGTCCCTCAAGTATTCGCTCTTTTTTCGTCTGACGGTTAGTTGAGAAGTGAATTTGATGGTGTTATTTGTTTGGGCGGTGCTATTTCGACAGGAGTAAAGTTCAATGCGTGTCTCATCTTAGGGTGGTATACGTGCTGCACAAGCGCTTGGTGCTGATTTTGCATGTTTGTTGTGACAGTGATTTTGATGGTAGATATGGGTACTCGTTTTATTGCCACCCAAGAGTCTATGGCACAGGAAGAGTTTAAGGATATGATCATATCATCCAAATCGGGTACTAGTCCTACTTTTCTTCCCATCATTTATACAGACAAAATTAGGTATCTTGATATCCTTTTTATTTTTAGTGGAGTTCATGCAAACTTTTTACGAAGCAGTCTTGAACAAAACGGATTTGATTTGAAAAACATTAAAGGAGATGGGTTAGGAGAAGAAGATTTCTCCCAATTACGTAAACTATAAAAAATCTTATTGTAGATTCGGACGGAAAAACAAATTCAGGATCGGCTTGGAAAGACATTTGGTCAGCAGGTCATGGAGTTTTGAACATTCATGATAAACCCACCGTGAAAACTTTAGTGGATCGCTTGGAACAGGAATATCAAGTAGCTTAAATAAACATGAATAGGATGAGTCGATCCTGCGCCACAGGTAGTATATAAACGTCTCAAATGTAAAGAGCAAAATTTTTTGCATTTTTTTCTTTGTTTTTGAACGATCAAAAAAACCCACGGAATCTAATAAACGGTTTTGAAACAAGATGTCTGCAAACGTTCATGGATTTCCACATTCGTCAGGTTAGATTGTAATGATTCATATAGTACAGCACCGTTGAGAATTGTCAACCACGTACAGTTTGGAGTGTTAAGCCCTGAGGAAACTGTAGTCGACAGATCACACTAACATTCAGAAAGCAATGTCGGTCGCCAAGATTGAGCATCCAGAAACGATGGAGAACGACAAGGCCAAACCAGGTGGATTACTGGATCCCCGCATGGGAACTATTGATCGAAATTTCAAATGTCAAACATGTGGGGAGAGTATGACTGATTGTCCTGGACATTTTGGGCATATCGAATTGGCAAAGCCAGTATTCCACCCTGGTAATCATTTCCTTTCATTAACCTGCAGGATTCTTGGGTAAAGTCAAGAAGACTCTGGAATCGATCTGCTTTTATTGTAGTAAATTGAAGGTATTTTTTACTCTTTTGTCTGGCATTCGATTTTTTTTTCTCCATTATTTTGAAAAATCAATGGCGTCAACAATCACTCGCGCTTGGCTTTCATCAAGCCCAAATTCCACAGAAAACTAATTTTAAATTCTAGTGCGATGAATCTGATTTTCGATTTGCAAGATCTCAAAAATTGAAAAATCCTGCTATAAGGTTTAAAGTTGTCTGGGATATTTCAAAAGGAAAAACGATTTGTGAGACTGGAGATAAAGTGATCGAGGGTGCAGATCCTGGTGTACGCTCAAAGCATAACCATGGAGGTTGTGGTCAACGACAACCTGTGTATCGAGTTTCTGGATTGAAGATGACTGCTAATTTTAAAGCTACAAAGGATGAGGTATGGCCTTTGGTCTCATTTTAGGATGGAATGGCAATTGAAGCTAAAACTATTGAAATGTCTGCTGAGAAAGTTTTGGGAATTCTACGTGCTATTACTGACAGTGATTGTATCAAGCTTGGTTTGTCTCCTGGTAATTTTGTGTTATTGATGTACAGATTGGGCACGGCCAGAATGGATGATCATGACTGTTGTACCTGTTCCACCGATGCCCGTCCGTCCTTCCATTAGTATGGATGGTCAAGGTCGTGGTGAAGATGATTTGACACATAAATTGAAAGATGTTATAAAGGCTAATATTGGTTTGAGAACCCATGAGGCTGATGGTGCTGCCGCACATATCATTCAGGAATTCGAAAATCTACTTCAATATCATGTTGCAACTTTTATGAATAATGATATTGCTGGATTACCACAAGCTATGCAAAAGTCTGGTCGTCCTGTATTGCATTTATATACTGATAGGTTAGATCAAATCTATTAGAGCTCGTCTTAAGGGAAAAGAAGGACGATTGCGTGGGAATTTGATGGGTAAGCGAGTTGATTTTAGTGCTCGTACTGTTATTACTGGGGATCCTAATTTGTCTATTGATCAGGTTGGAGTGCCTAGATCTATTGCCAGAAATATGACTTTTCCTGAAACTGTTACACCATACAACATTGATAAATTACAAGAAATGATTCGAAATGGACCTAATGAGCACCCTGGAGCCAAATATGTGATTCGTGACAATGGGGAGCGAATTGATTTACGTTACAGCAAACGTGGTGGAGATATTCATTTACAATATGGTTATAAAGTGGAACGTCATTTACTGGATGGTGATTTAGTCATCTTTAATCGACAACCTTCTTTGCATAAGATGAGTATGATGGGTCATCGTGTCAAAATTATGCCTTACAGTACTTTCAGATTGAATTTATCGGTCACTTCACCCTACAATGCTGATTTTGATGGTATTTTGCAATTGGTTTTATATTCTTAGGTGATGAAATGAATATGCATGTCCCACAATCACATGAAACTAGAGCTGAGATTCAAGAAATCTGTATGGTCCCAAAGAACATCGTATCACCACAAAAGAATGCACCAGTCATGGGTATTGTACAAGATACAGTGTGTGGAATTCGTAAATTCACAAAACGTGATACTTTCTTGGACAAAGCTTTAGTGATGAATCTTTTGATGTGGATACCCACTTGGGATGGTGTGATACCATGTCCGGCCGTCATCAAACCTATTCCTCTTTGGACTGCAAAACAAATTATCAGTTTTATTATACCAAACATCAATCTCATAGGTTTCCATTCCACCCATCCTGATGATGAACATACTGATATTAGTCCTGGTGACACCAAGGTTATCATTGAGGATGGTGAATTGTTAGCTGGAATTCTATGTAAAAAAACCGTAGGTAGTGGTGCAGGAGGATTGATTCATACATCCATGAATGAGCATGGACCAGCAGTGACCATGGGCTTCTTTAATGGTTGTCAAGCAGTGGTAAACTACTGGCTACTTCAAAATGGTTTTTCTATAGGAATTGGTGATACCATTGCCGATAAATCCACCATGGATGCCATTAACGATACCATTGCGCATGCAAAGAGAGAAGTGAACAAGATTATCTCAAAAGCTCAATTGAACGAATTGGAGTGTTTACCTGGTATGACTATTCGAGAGTCTTTTGAATCTTTGGTTAATCGTGAGTTAAACAGAGCTCGTGATAATGCTGGTAAATCTGCTGAAAAGTCTTTGAAGGAACACAACAATGTGAAACAGATGGTTATTTCAGGGTCAAAAGGATCTTTCTTGAACATTTCTCAGATGACGGCTTGTGTAGGTCAACAAAATGTTGAAGGTAAACGTATTCCGTTCGGTTTCAAGGATCGAACGCTACCTCATTTCACCAAAGACGATCACTCTCCAGAATCTCGTGGTTTTGTGGAAAATTCGTATTTAAGAGGGTTGACACCACAAGAGTTCTTTTTCCATGCGATGGGAGGTAGAGAGGGTCTGATTGATACTGCTGTGAAAACTGCTGAAACTGGTTATATTCAAAGACGATTAGTGAAAGCGATGGAAGATGTAACTGTTAAATATGATGGAACTATTCGAAATGCACTTGGAGAAATTGTTCAATTTTCGTATGGTGAAGATGGAATGGATGGTGCCAAAGTTGAAAAACAGAAATTACCTTCAATGACCATGTCTCATGAGCAATTCAAGAAAAAGTATAAGGTAGATATATCTGCCCCAAATATCTTTAAACAAGGGTCCATTGAGCATGTCCGTATTCAGGAATTAATATCAACACCTGGAGCTCAAGAACGGTTGGATAGAGAATACAGGATATTACTACAAGATCGTGAAACACTTCGTACTGTTATTTTTAAAAATTCATCAACTGATAAATGGGCTTTGCCAGTTAATCTCGAACGATTACTATGGAATGCTCGAAATACTTTCGGAATCGATCGAACTAAGCCAACAGATTTACATCCGTTACATATTCTAAATGGTGTTGAAGATTTGCTTTCGAATTTAGTGGTAGTCAGAGGAGAGGATGATCTTTCAAAACAAGCGCAAAGAAATGCTACTTTACTCTTCTCCATTTTGGTGCGTAGTACTCTTGCAGTCAAGCGAGTTATTGAAGAATATCGCCTATCTTCACAAGCTTTCAATTGGCTATTGGGTGAAATCGATGCACGATTTAATCAAGCTATTGTTAATCCTGGAGAGATGGTTGGTACATTGGCTGCACAGTCTATTGGTGAACCTGCCACACAGATGACCTTGAATACTTTCCATTATGCTGGTGTATCTGCTAAAAATGGTAACCCGATGTGTTGTTAATATTTTAGTTACTCTTGGTGTACCTCGTTTGAAGGAAATCATGAATGTGGCAAAGAATATCAAGACTCCTCAATTAGAAATTTACTTGACGGAGCCTTATAGAAGATCTATGGAAATGGCAAAGATAATCCACAATTCGATTGAATACACAAATCTACGAAAATTGGCAATGTCTACTGAAATTTGCTATGACCCTGATCCGTTGAATTCAGTGTATGAAAGTGATAGAGAAATCATGAGTTTATGGGTTGAAATGGAAGATGATGATTTGTCTCGATATTCTCCTTGGGTTTTAAGAATCAAGTTAAATGTGAAAAAGAAGATTGATAAAGGACTTGGAATGGATTTCATCGTTGGAAAGATTGTGGAAGAGTTTCAAGGTGATATTAAGTGTTGGAGTTCTGATGATAATGCTTCTGAATTGATTATTTTGGCACGTATTGTGGAAGAATCTAAAGATGATGAAGAATTGGAAGTAATGGAGGATCTGTTTTTGGTAAATCCATGAAATTGTTAACGTTAGAAACGTATTGAACATAGTATGTTAAATGAAATCACTCTATGTGGTGTCCAGAATATCAGTCGATGTTTTATTTCTGAAACCAAATATACAAATATAGATGAATCTGGTACAATCAAGATCGATAATCAAGAATATTTCCTGGAGACTGATGGAACAAATTTACGAGAAGTCTTATCACATCACGGAGTGGACTCCTTCAGGACCTATTCTAACTTTTGTATTGAAATTTTAGAAGTGTTGGGTATTGAGGCTACCCGTGCTGCCCTATTACGAGAAACTCGTAAAGTCATTGAATTCGATGGGTCATATGTCAATTATAGACATCTTTCACTGTTGGTTGATATCATGACGCAATCTGGTCAACTTATGGCTATTTCTAGACATGGTATTAATAGAACTGAAGCTGGTGCTCTATCGCGTGCCTCTTTTGAAGAGACAGTAGAATTATTAATGGATGCTGCTACAGCTGCAGAGTTGGATGATTGTAAGGGTGTATCAGAGAATATTATGTTGGGACAACTGGCACCAATCGGTACTGGTGGTTTTGGTATTGTATTAGATGAGGAGTCGCTATTAAATGCACCTGTTCAACCAGTGTTTACCACTAGAGATACCAATATTGCAATGGGTGGTATGAGTCCTGCTGTGACGCCATGGTTTGAGGTAAGGAAAAGTGTTTTAAATATTAGCGTGGTTCTCCTGGTGGTATGAGTCCTACAGGTGGATTTTCTCCTGTTGCGAATGTGTCTTTCTCCCCTATTGGTGCTGGTACCACAGCATATGGTGCTGGAAATATGACACCATCATATTCACCATCGAACTCTGCCTTTGGAGGAATAAGTCCCTCGTATGCGCCAGGATCGCCTAGTTACTCACCTTCATCACCATCATACTCACCAAGTAGTCCAAGTTACTCACCTACTTCTCCATCTTACTCTCCAACAAGTCCATCTTACTCCCCAACAAGTCCATCTTATTCACCTACTAGTCCAAGCTATTCACCAACTAGTCCTTCTTATTCACCAACCAGTCCTTCTTATTCACCTACTAGTCCGAGCTACTCTCCAACCAGTCCTAGCTATTCTCCTACATCGCCATCTTACTCACCAACTTCACCATCTTACTCACCTACGTCCCCGTCATACTCACCAACTTCACCATCCTACTCACCAACATCCCCATCATATTCACCAACTAGTCCGTCCTATTCTCCTACTAGTCCAAGCTATTCGCCGACAAGTCCGAATTATTCGCCTACTAGTCCAGGCTACTCACCTACTAGTCCGAGCTACTCACCAACCAGTCCTAGTTACTCACCTACATCTCCTTCATACTCCCCAACTAGTCCGAATTATTCACCTACAAGTCCTAGTTATTCACCTACAAGTCCTAACTATTCACCTACAAGCCCAACCTATTCTCCAACTAGTCCGAACTACTCTCCAACATCACCTTCCTATTCACCAAATTATTCTCCGACTTCTCCTAGTTACTCTCCTACTTCACCTTCATACTCTCCAACAAGTCCTGCATATAACACTGCAAGCCCTCACTATTCACCTTCAAGTCCGTCTGGTGGTTACTCGCCTGCTAGCCCAGCGTATTCTCCTGCCAGTCCATCGTACTCTCCAGCTTCCAGTGGTACCAATGTTTATTCACCAAATTCACCAAACTATTCCCCTTCAACACCAGGCGCTCAATCACCTGCTAATACAGAAGGAAATACTGATTGATGAGCTTGTTTATCATAGTAAATTGTTTTGATTTTTTCTTTGTCGTAAATAAATATAAGAATCAAAAATAGTGTAAATGTTCTTCAAGTCTTAAGTGTAAGCATCGCTTGCATCATTTATTTTTTATGGTGTCTATAATAAACGTGTAGCTAATAACAATCGAACGCGACAAAAAAAAACTTAACAGAGCTTAATACCATTCAACAGTTCATTATCAATTGGCCATTCATTGTTTCTATTCACTTTATGATTTTGAAGAAGATCCGTCCGATTGTCAATGTGATGTTTCACCTGAGATCTGGGAACTTTTTTCTTCCATTTTTTTCTACAAATGAATGACTCACTAAATACTGAAGAAGAGAATTACGAAGGCTATGAGACTGCTAATGACCTTGCTACTATAACTATGAACTATAATGAAACTAAGTACTCTCTTTTTCTACCAAATGAAACCACGGAGGAGTGTCTTTTTGATGCTGACTATAACCCTTTGGCAATTGATATGTCTATCAGTGTTGGTGAAAGCTATAATCAAGTTCTCTTTAACTCTTCCTTCTACTTTGTTTTGGTAGAATTAAAGGAATACTTGAAGATTGAAAACGAGGATATTTCTATAAAATTCCCTCAGCTAAACCTAACATTTCATCAGGTAAATCTAATCAATTTATTAATATTCTTAGGACCATCCAGCTTTGCAGACTTTAACCGCAGTTGATTTTCAAAAGTTTCTTGCTCAACTATTAAAAGTGCGTGGTATGGAAGAATCTGAGCCACTAGAATTAATTATAATTAAGGTAAATAATTTCAAATACTAACGTTAGCTTGAAAATTCTACTGAAAATCAGTTGAAGTATTTAAATAAGTTATGTGAAGATGGTGGTATTTTGACTAACTATGTGGATCCCGATAATGAGTATGACGAAGAAACTGATGATAACTCATCAAATGATATGCCTTCCGAGAATGAATACCAAGAATTGGAAGATCAGTTAATCGACCAGCCTGACTTGCTGGAATTAGAAGATGAGGAATTAGTAAATGAATTCAATGAGGAAAGCCTCGATTCTACTGCTGTAACAGCAGAAACCACTGAAGTAAATTCAACAGTACAAATTCCGTCAATAGTAGAGCAGGCAGATGAAAGTATAACTAATCCAACAAATCTTGATACCCAACCAGAAAGTGAAATCGATTCCTCAATGGTAATCGAATCCTCAAGTAAAATGGGATTGGCCACTTCAGATTCCATTCCTTCATTGCTTGGTATAGAAGCCGCAGGTGTAGTAGACCAAGATTTGTTGCTGCTTTCAGATTTTGAAGACTCTAAGCATGAGTTAGAGCCGTCTTCTTCTGGTATGATTTTTTATTAGCTAACCTATAGGAGCTGTTAAGAGAATCAGAGTTTTATGATACTAATGTTTTATTTTAGGAGTACGCATGAATGACTTGTTTTTATTTAATGGGCCAGTTGGTTGTTAAATGTATGCAATAAATCAAATCATAATTGAATATTATATTTGCTTTTAATTAGGTTGTTTTATATTGAGCTTGATCCTTTTTCTTCATTCCAATCTAACAGCTGGTTTATGTAATCAGGTGAAACTGATGGTCTAATAATCTTCAGTGAATCCTTAAAATCCTGGAATCCTATCGGTCGTATTTTTTCTGAAGGGGTGTTCATTAGCCTCTGTCCCAGACTACGAATAGGTCCCATGGCTGCTTCCTTTGCTAAAGCAGTGATGTCACTTGAAGAATACCCATCAAGTAGTGTCCCTAGTTTTTGAAATTCTGCAGCAGAGAGCGAGTGTTGTGAATTTTTTAATAAGTGTTTTAGTAATGATATCCTTGTAGGTATTTCAGGAAGGGGTATATATATTCGTTTCGTTAATCGCCTTAATGCAGCTTGATCTAATTCCTGGTTGGTTAGTAAAGTAAAAATGGGTACTTGAGGACGATTTGTTGCAGCTAATAACAGAATGCGCTCTTCTGAATTTGATCCAATTCCATCAAATTGAAGTAAAAACTCGGTTTTTAAACGACGTGATGCTTCATGTTCAGAATCTGATCGCTCAGTTAATATTGAATCAATTTCATCAATAAATATAATTGAGGGCTGCAGCCTAATATCAAATGTTAAAAGTATAATTTACTCTCTAGCCATTTCAAATAATGCTTTGACAAGTTTTTCTCCTTCTCCATAGTTTTTCGAAGTGAGAGTGGAAGCTGAAACAGCAAAGAATCTTGCCTTTGATTCGGATGCCACTGCTTTCGCAAGCATTGTTTTCCCCGTGCCTAATACCCTTAGTGAATGGTTCTCTAACCTGGTGGGCCAAATAAGAGTACACCCCTAGCTTTAAATGTTAAATTCCGTGATTATCATACCTGGAGCTCGAAGTCCTGTAAACAAATCTGGTCTTAAATACGGTAATACTACAATTTCATATAAGCTCTTCTTTGCTCCATCAAGACCTATAACATCATTCCAGTGAACACTGGGCTTATCTACCAAGATTTCATCCAGAATTTGGTGTGCGAGAGCTACCGAAGAAGGATCTCTAGGTCTCTTTTTGTTGACGTTTGGCACCTGTTTTGTCACAGTGGAAGTAACTTGATTTGCTTCTTTAGGAGTTCCATTTGCAGAGCTATTACTGCCTAAAAATGAATTGATGTATGGCCAAAAAGTATAACTGCCATTGTTGGTTGAGGAGTTCAATGATGCCTTTAAAATCTGCATTCTTTCTTGGATTTGTTGCAAATGAATTGACAAATTCTTTGCCTTTGAATCTATTCCATTGCGCTCCAATTGATTACTAAAGTTAATGGATAGTGCTTGTTTGATATATTTCTCTCCCAGTTCGTATGCTTTGATGGCCTTTTGAACGTCACCGTTTGCCTCTTCAATATCAACTCCCTGTGATATGGATTTATGTGCTAGTTGATAAAGTTTTTGAAAATTGGTATAACTGTCAGTGTTGGACATTGAAAAAATTAGAAACAAATAATCATATCAATAACTATATTAAGTCTAAAATTGGCATTCCATTATAACTTGGCCGGTTGCCTTGAAGTCTTCATTATCTCCAGTGTAGGGGACAATCTGAAATCCATTACGAATGTACCAATTGACTAACCATTCTTTCTTTCCATCACATTCAAGTCGGACTAAATGAATGTTTTGGTTTAACGCTTCTTGCTTAAGGAATTGTAGAGCTTCAGTAGCAAATCCTTTCTTCATTTCAGATACAATAACTCTAATACCGGAAAGATATAAATTGGGAATAGAATTATCACATTCCAAGTACCTAGGGGTAATGTTCATGGCCATCATCTGTCCAATGATTTCATTTCCCAGCACCAAGACGAAGAGTCTCAATGACTTTTCCTTACTCCAATCAGTGGTTGAGATGTATCTCAAATAATTCTCTTTTGTAAATGGAGAATCTTTATCACCGAAGGATTTCAATAAATTGGGAATATCTTCTTCATTAGCTTGACGAATAAGGATTTCATTTGATCTTCGGAACTCTTGTACCATTGAATGTTAAAGTTTTTATCCAAAAAAAGAAAACTTATATGCGGAGTGTAGTAAGTTCTAGAGTAACCCAGAAGGGTCTTTTCATGGTTACACTGGTCTGTTTTAGTTGTTTACTGATAAACATTCAATTTACGCGTTTATTAACTTTTTCTATAATCAATCATGGCCAGTTTAAGAGATGCACATAAAAGACTCGAAATTATATATAAAACATGCGCACCAGAAGCTATAGAGCAAAATGCTGCAGAGGCTAATTTGGATGAATTCACACGATTAAAAAAGAAGATTCACGCTGATGTTAAACAAATCCGAGAAGTAAATGATTGATATTTGACTTATTTTAGGCATTAAGAGATAGAGATTTAGCTAATCGCGGTGGTGGAACTACAACAGAATCAGCAGAAACTTCATATCGAATTCGTGTTATGATCAAGAGTACAAAAGAATCCCATGCCCGTTTGACTGAGATATACGAAAAAGAGGCAAAGAAAGTATCTGGATTCTATTTTAACAATTACAGAAGAAACAAAAAGAACCAGAGAAAGTTGCACAACATAAGGAAATTGTTGAACTTTGTAAACAACATATTGAAGAAGTAGAGAATCTTGAGAAGCGAAAACTAAATGATGCGCATGTCAGTGAGAGAGTTGATTTACTTCAAACTAATGGTGGTGGAGGTGCTCACGTCAAAGGTAAAATAAAATCCGCTTATTTGGAAGGACTATCAACTGTGCCCGATGACGCTTATGGATCTGATCTGCCAGATATTGATGCAGAGGAAGATTTAAAAGCAATTAGAAACAAAGACAAAGAAATCGTACTGTTATTATATTTAATGTGTTTTTCAGGATAATGATGTTCAAGAGCTTGGAGTTGGTGTTGCTAGATTAAAAGATATTGCAATTGATATGGGTCAAGTATGTTGAAAAGTAATTAATAGTGGCAGGAACTGGATCGACAAAATGAAGATTTAGACCGAATTGACAAAAAAGTTGATAAAGCCTTAGATCATGTCGATAATATTAATGTCACGTTGAAGAAATCAATTGATGGGGTATACAATTCAATTTTTAACAATCAGGTTATGAAAGGGGATAAATTTATGGTCAATTGTATCTTATTATGCATCGTATTAGCTCTTGCAGCATTTATCTCTACCCAATTTCTTAATGCTTCTTAATAATAAAAGATCATTTATTTTAATCGTAAGACTCTTCTAACTCATCATCTACGTCCATTTTTCTCTTCTTGTTGCCATCTTTGACAAAAGCTTTACCAGTTTTCTCTCGCATCTCTTCTACCGTTTCTTCCTCTTTTGCCCATTCAATTACCAAATGCCTTCCGTACAAGTGAGTAGCACCTAATGAATCATATGCATTCTGGGCTTCTTGTGTTGTGAGGAAGTCTACGAAACCAAAACCTCTGTGTTGGCCATCAAACTTTCTTGGCACTCTGACTGTTTTTATGGAACCAAATGATCTAAATTAATTAGAGAAGTGGTTGATTTTACGAAAAAAGTTGCTTCAAATCTTTCTTTGTTGCTTCAAAAGGCAAATTCCTGACGAGCAACTTGGTACTATTTTCCTTTGCCTCAGTCTCGGAGTTTCTCTTTCGTGATTGTGATTGTTTAGTTGTGGCAGTTGAGAACTTTAAACTCAATTCGTGTCCATCCAAGATAAATTTCTACAAAGTTAAATGTGATTGATTTACCTGCATGCCTTTAATACATCTCATGGCATCTTCTTTGCTATTAAATTCTAAAAATCCAAATCCCATTGAGAGTCGATTTTTCGGATCCTTTGGATTTGCTTTAGTTGATATACGAGCAGATCTCAATCCACCCACCCCTTCAAAAGCAGCTTTTAACCCACTGTCTGTGGTGGAAAAATTCAAGTTCTTCACAAATACTGTAGCAGTTGAAGCAGAGCTTCCCTCCAACGTTTCGTTCTCATCTTTATCAACAATTTTAATCGCATTAGCTTTTGCCTTTTCTGCGACTGATTTTGAAATTTCCTCTGCGTTATACTCTGATATAAATGTCCCAGCAGGTGCATATTCCAAATATAGTGGCAAATTCTTAAACTTACTGTATGAAAGTTTAGAGAATGCAGCTTTTGCTTCATTGCGGTGAGAATACTCTACAATTGCAATAGTGCGAGATGGTGGTAGAAGTACCTAATGTCAGTTTCATATCCAGCTTACTCTTCCCAACGTCCCAAATTTCCCAAACGTATCGCGTAGATCGTGTTCTTCTGTAGAACTTGGTATATTTTTAACCAGTATGATGGTATGAGAACGATTTTTCTTGCTTCCAGTGAATGCTTCCAAAGACACACCTTCATTTTCAAGATACTGTTTCGTTTCAGCAATAACATGTGTCTCAGCAAGTGCCAATCGTACTGCCATGTTATCGGTGTCCGCATCCAAGATCTCACTCTTTCGAACACCCATTTTTCGCGCCATTGCCTCCGCAACCGCATCGCTATTCATGAAAAGACTGTTCCAATTGAAGTCGCTTGTTGATTTTGCCTTCTTTTCCTGTTCACGCTTTGCTTTGAAAGTCTGTGGTCCAGTTGGGAGTTCCGAAAGGGCTTTTGGCTTCTCTTTTGCTGCTACTATCTCCAAAATCCTTCCTTGAAAAATGGATTTGTCATATGAAGTAAATGCTGTCACCTGCCAATTAAAAAATCTTTCTTACAGCATTTTCTGGTAATACGAATAAAATAAATGCATATCCTTCCGATTCTTTGGTAATGCGATTTATTGGCAAATGAACCTAATAATGAATATGACTCACAATTACCTCAGCAATTGGTCCAAATTTACCAAAATGTTCCTCTAGATCTTCATGCGTGCAAGAATATGCCAAATTTCGCACCATAATTCTTCCAGTATCTGCGATAGTTTCTGGTGGGGGTGCTTCATCGAATTTAACTGTATCCTCAACAACTTCAATAACCGGTTCTGTTGTATCAGCTGCTTCCTGTACCGGCAACTTTGGCGCCTCGTATTGATTGACTACTTTATCATCAATCACACCAGCATCTTTCAAGATGGCCATACGTCCAGGATGTACTTTTACTGTCGTTACTGCATCATTGGATTCCAAGAGTTGATCGTCTTTGTCAACTTCGGCTGCTGGTTTTGATTGATTCATTTTCATCTTTAGGTAATCTAAATCGGATAGCGCCGAATCAAATGCTGCAGTGTTATCAACAGTACTTGAAGGTATCACAGGTTCATCATCTGAATCATCAAATGATTTCATAGGGAGTAAATCTTGGTAGAGGTCATCGTCTTTAGAGGCAGGGATAACTGGATTTATAGTCTTATGTTTAACAGCATTTGCAGCAGTGACATCATCATTTCCCCAAGTACGGTGAGATGACGCTTGTCTTGGACGCATAACTTCTAAAAACTCTTTCAAATCATCATCGTCTTCATCAATGTCTGCTAAGAACTTTTTCTGTTTATCATTTAATACTTTCTTTGGTTTTGATTCCTCCAATTCCTTCTCCTCTTTCAATTTCTCATTGGCAGAACTTCCTTTTGAATATTTACTCCAAGGTCTATCAAGCGATACGTCACCAATCTAATTTCTAAGTAATCAATAGTTAGTTTACCGTTTTGGCCACAGTGACTTCCAATTTGCAAGTATCAATGTAAGTGTTATTAAAATAAGCTACGGCGTCTAATCCTTGCTTATCTGTTTTAAAACCAATGTAAGCGAATTGTCTAGAACGACCATCCTTAGTTTTTGCAATTTTAATATCTGTTATGTCTCCATGTTTTTGAAAATGAGCTTTTAACCTTTCCTTTGTGATATATTTCGGTATGTTTTTGACTAATATTCGTGAAGACCTGTCGTTAATTCATCTTTAAAGTATTTACATTTAACAATTAAATATGATGAAAAAGTATATTCAAAAAAAAAAAAAAAAAATATGAAATTGTGTTAGAACCTACTCTGTTTTATAGGTCATAAAAGTTGTGATGTAATGGATTTTCATCAATAATAAATTGAAGGTTTTTTTTGATAAATTCTTGTAAGTTTGGACTTTACTAAAAAAATCTAAAATGGAACTCATCAAAATACTTCATTCAAATTGGAAGCTTCTAATAACGTTATCGATTCTTTTAAAATGGTCAATATCTCTCTCGGGATATTCAGGAATGGGAAATCCTCCTTTATTTGGCGATTTTGAAGCACAAAGACATTGGCTAGAAATCACTTATTCATTACCAATAACTAGTTGGTACTTTTTCGACTTGAATTATTGGGGATTAGATTACCCTCCACTAACTGCATTTCATTCTTACTTACTTGGTTATTGGTAAATAACAGTATAATCTAACAACACAGGGCAGATAAAGTTAATCCATCTTGGGTTGAATTAAATACTTCAAGAGGATCTGAATCAAAAGATTTGAAATCATTCATGAGATTGACTGCACTATTGACGGATAACTTAATATTTCTACCAGCAAGTTTATATTATATTGGAACAGTCAAAACAAAATCAAAGGTAAAAGGAGTAAACTTTAATTCTTAGTATTTAGTGCTTTTTACACTTCTGTTCTCACCTGCATTAAATATTATTGATCATGGGCATTTTCAGTAATGGATTAGTATATCGGTTAAACCTAGATACAACTCCGCAATGCTTGGGTTTTCTCTAGGTGCTATTGCATTGATAGCCAATTCGCATTATTGCTTAGGAAGCATGTTTTTTGTCATGTCGCTTCTATTTAAACAGATGGCATTGTTTTTTGCCTTGCCTTTCTTCTTCTATTTACTAAGTGTGTGTTTTCACTTGAAAATGACTGAAGGGTTGATTTGGGATTACTAACCTCTAGATTTTATCAATTATTGAAGATTGGAATAACTGTGATTTTCAGCTTTGCTATTCCAATTTTACCATTTATTTATAATATCTCAACTAATGAACTGCAGATCAACCAATTATTTCAAATTTTGCACAGAGTGTTCCCAGTTGCGAGAGGCCTATATGAAGATAAAGTTGCTAACTTTTGGTGCGCTGTCTCTGTTGTTATAAAATTACGTGAAATATTTTCATTAACTGATCTTATCCGTTTAAGGTAACAGATTACGTACTAATCTTAGTATTGTTTCAACATTGATTGCAGTGCTACCATCGTGTGTACATTTATTTTTAAGACCACAGATGGAGCGGTTTATCGTTGCTTTGGCAATATCTTCATTAGGTTTCTTTTTGTTTTCGTTCCAAGTTCATGAAAAATCTATTTTACTGCCATTGTTACCCATTAATCTGCTATATTTGACTGATCCAACTTTTGTGTTATGGTTTAACAACAGTGCCCTTTATTCGCTTTGGCCTCTTTTGAAAAAGGATGGCCTGCTCATACCATATATCTCCACGACGTTATTGTGGAATCTACTAAATTACAATATTTGGAAAGTTAAATCTACATTTAACTATTTTACTATTGTATGATACTTTTATCTCATAGATAGGTTACATATATGGCAATGCTCACAAGTCACATTTTAGAATACTGTGTTGTACCCCCACCTTCTTTACCACATATTCATATCCTATTCAACGTTCTAATAAGTGCAAGTTGTTTCTCAATTAGTTTTCTGTATTTGTATGGCAAACAATTCGGATTATTACCATCACCTTCAAAAATGAAAACTGACTAGAATCCTGACTCACAATTTAACAGAAGTCATGAAAAATCATCTCTAATAAAATGAAATGAATGACCATAAGTTAAATTAATTGCTGTAATGTTTTATTGGGATGTCGTATATTTTATTCAGTCATTCGAATGTGTTCGACTCATGATTCCAAGTGTGGTATCTTTGGTTGTGATTGTTTCAAAACTTGTATATGATACTATTTGGCTCTAATTAGGGATCAAAGTGTGATTGTCAAGTTTTTAGTCTGTGTTTTCGGTCTTTTGAGTCCCTTTTGAGGCAGTTTTACAGACACTCTTCGACCTCAAAAGGGACACAAAAGGGCACTTTTCACTCTAGAAAATTTTATCAAGACCAGTTTAGGTATTTGAGTTCTAGTTGATTTGTAGATGTCAGATCTGTAATGAGAAAATTCGATCCATTGATAATTACTTTGAATGAAATGGAAAGATATTCTGTGAAGATTACTACATGTTGCCATATCTTCTCATTGCTTGGCATCAATCTAATCTTTGTGTTCAGCATGTTGGGTGTTGAGTATTTTTGTGTATAGTTTTATTGTGTAATGGAGTTGAGAATGTTACACAGATGCCGATTTCGTTCATCCATAAAAATGAATGAGTAGTTATGACCCAAATTGTGGTATATTGTATGACGTTATTTACAATCTTCATGATTATCAGTTTAATTTGGATTAGTTATGGGGAATCTTCACCGTTTTAAACAACTAACTGATCTTTACACGATTCGGTAGCTATGTGCCATTCATTCAATCAAAACCAATAGTATCTTTGTATAGGGTCTCTTTACTTGGAACCGTCAAGTTAACTACTTTAGGAATGCTTTAACTGGTAGCACAAACCGCTTGGAGCATTCAAAGCAACAAAAAAATATCAATTGAAGCTCATAGTGGTGAAAATCAATCTCTCAACTCGTATTAAATCTATCTAGTACTATATCCTTTATCTGTCTTTAAGATTGCGGTTCAATTGAATGCTTGGAATAGACCTTGTGGTGTAGCACAAGGTTACAGAAAACCATATAAAGACAGCAGGTAAAGTCTTAGTTACTTCTAAATGATATTGAAAACAATCAAGTTGAAATTGAAATTGATTTTCAAAAAGAAGAGCGAAATTGCTTCTAATGTCGTCAAACGAATTAGCAGTCGGCAATCTATGATGTCTCTCAAGGAACAAGCACCTCCTGCTAAAACTTTGTTGGATTTACAAGATACGTACGTTGATGAACATTTCAAGCTTTCTCCAGGTATCAAATTGTTAGTTAATATTAGTGTTCGGAACCATATTTGACTATCCAAAGTACTTGGATGACTTGTATGATGACTCGGTGGATGCATGGGACAACTTTGCCAAGCAAGTTGAATCTATAGAGAAAGAACTACTTGCTTTGGACACTAGTTCTTTTACTGAGCAAGAATACAAAGATTATGAATTCATGAAAGCTACCATCCAAGTTGAAAAATCCTCATGGCAATATCGGCCATTAAATGTCTTGCCAAATGCTGGGAACTTTGGAGGAATGATCCATGTTTTACAGTCGTAATTTATTGTTCTTTAACTATAGTACCCAACCATTGAAGACTGAGGACGATTATCAGCATTTTGAATTGAGATTGAAAAAAGTATCGGCCTCAATTGATAGTTCAATCAAGCTTTTAGAACAGGGAATCAATGATAAAGTGACTTTGAATGAAGCTACAGTAGATAAATTTGTCAAATTCCTTGCACAGTTGACAGGAGCTGATATTGCCAGTCATATGTTCAATCGCCGAGACGAATTGAATACTTTAGGTAAAGCTTTTGCTTTTGATGAGATCATTCTAAACTCTGTGAATCCTGCTCTTGAAAAGCTTCGTACCTTTTTGGACACTACTTATCGGCCACACTGCCGAACAAGCTTTGGGATATTTGATTTGCCTGATTCTCAAAAGGTGTATCAAGAACTCATCTATTCCCAAACTACCACTAGATACACAGCTGCTGAATTACATGAGTTGGGTTTGAAAGAAGTTGAACGTATCAAGGCAAGAATGGAGCAAGTCAAGGATTTGATTTATGTTGGACCTCTATCTGATTTCCGAAAGGATTTAAATGATAGCGAAAAATTCCCAGAAGCCAGATTACCACGTGAAAAGGTTATTCCGTTTGTTGAAGAATTGTTGAAAGGCATTGATGAAAAGCTACCGAAGTTATTCAGCTCATTTCCTGCAGCTAAATGTCAAGTAAAGGCTGTGGACGCTGCATTGGAAGATGTCAATCCAATGGCATACTATGATTTAACCAAAGCTGAGTTCTATGTCAATTTAAAGCTTTGTGATAATGAACCGCTCTATACACTTACAGCTTTAGTTCTACATGAAGCTAATCCGGGACACCATCATCAAATTGCTTTACAAAAAGAAAAGCCTTCCTCCCATTTAGTGGAGCAATTATCGCTTATGACTTCTTACGTAGAAGGTTGGGGTCTTTACAGTGAATATCTTGGGGAAGGTATTTAATTGTTTAATTTATGAGTAGAATTGGCTGTCTATAAGGATGCACTGGCACTCTACGGTCGGCTGGAATTGGAGATGGTTCGAGCTGTCCGTTTGGTTGTAGACACTGGCTTGCACGGATTTGGATGGGATTATGAGAAATCGTTAGCTTACTTTCTGGAAAATGTCTCTACCCTTGGAGAATCAGCTGCGATTTCCGAAATTCACAGGTTTGTTGTTTACAATTAACTCTTCAGATACTCCAACAATCCTGGTCAAGCGTTAGCATACAAAGTTGGAGAGCTAAAGATTTTGGAATTACGAAAGTATGCGCAAGAAGCACTTCGGTCCCAATTTGATATCAAGGAGTTTCATCGTGTAGTTCTGGCCAATGGCTCGATTCCATTGGATCGCCTCGAATTATTCGTGCGTGAGTGGGTTGACACTACATTGGCGACGCCATTAAGTCTAGTGAAAATCCAAGACAGTTTGGTTTATGATGTGATCGAATCGTTCCCAAGTAAATTCAATATTCAATTAAATCTTAGAGATGGCGGTTATGTTTGACTATGATAACTTTCACACCTTATTAGAAGATGTGTCTATCTCAGGTGCCAACGCCTTCAAAAAGAAATTAACTACCTATTTAACGGATTTGGAATCACTTTCATATGAATCTATTCCTTCTGAAAACCGTGCCGCCTATCTAAATTTGAAGAGTCGATTCGCTATTTGGATAGAATTGTGGAACAACAATACTGAATTTCCATGTACTCATTTGAGTGGATTTGCAGCGAAATTTATTGATGAATTTGCAAAGTAATGTTAAAAGTTTATTAATTATACAGATTCCAACCTTTAGAAAACATTCGAGATGTATTAAACTACCAGCAACGTTTACGCAATGTTCCTAAACAATTTGAAGATACCGTTGAACGGTTGAAACTTGGAATTACAAATAAGCGTACACTTCCAAAGGAATCCATTTTATCCCTGATTGAAGGTCTTACTGCTGTGTTAGAGATTGCACCAGAAGATTCCAGATTAAATTTGAAATCCAAGTTGGAGAAGTTACCTGTTCGACAAGATTTGTTTCACGATGCTATCAGTACGTTGATATACCCAGCGCTTGAATCTTTTAAAACATTTTTGGAGGTCGAATATTTGGCAAATGCCAGACCAAACCCCGGACTTTATGGTATGGCTAATGCTGAAGAGATATATGCTAGTAAGATTTTTGAATCTACAACCATCCAATACTCTTCGGAAGAGCTTCACCAGATCGGTCTCAAAGAAGTCGAGCGTATTTCCAACCGCATGGAACAAGTCAAGAATCTTGTCTTTGATGGATCACTTGCCGAGTTCCGAGATGCCATCAAGGATAAAGTAACGTATCCACAGTTATATCTTGGTCGAGATGAAACAATTGCAAACTATAAAAAGCTGATGGAGGTGTGTTGACCTTTTTACTAACGCGATAAGGAAATTGATGCCGTGTTACCCAAATACTTTAATAAGTTTCCTAAAGCTAAATGTGAAGTTTTGGCAGTAGAAAAAGATGCAGAAGCAACATCCGCAATTGCTTTCTATATGCCAGGGTATGGTGACAAGCCTGGAAGCTTCTATGCAAATTTACAATCTGCATCTGAAAAGCCATTACAAGATGCTGTTGCTCTTGTCCTTCATGAAGCCATGCCAGGTTTTTTTTGCAAGAATCTAACCAATAGGACATCATATGCAAGTGTCTCTAGTTAAGGAAAAGCCAGCACAGCATATGGTTAATAATTTTTTGGGAAATACTGCTTACATAGAAGGTATTGATGGTTCTTTCTTATTTTTTGTTAGGATGGGGTTTATACGCCGAATTCTTGGGTGAAGAAATGGGTATGTACAAGGATCCATTGACACTCTTTGGTCGACTAGAAATGGAAATGCATCGAAGTATTGGCTGCATTTGGATAACACCTAGGTATTCGTCTTGTTGTGGATACTGGTCTTCACGCTAAGGGATGGTCTGTGGAAAGATGTGTAGAATATCTTTTAACACACTGTACAATGCCAGAAAAGGAAGCATTGTCCGAAATTAAACGATACTGCGTTTGGCCAGGACAAGCATTAAGGTAATTTATATTCAAGGTATTCATCTATTTAGTTACAAAGTATGGTCTTCTCTTTATTAATATTTAGGTTGGTGAAATCAAGATCAGGGAAGTAAGAGCATACGCTGAAGAGAAACTTGGGTGCCATTTCGACATCAAAGAGTTCCATGATATTGTACTTGAAAGACCTGTCACATTGGCTGGCCTTACAACATTAATTGAAGATTGGGTTACATCCAAATTAGCCCAGCCAAAGACATTGAAAGATTTACAAGATGAGTATGTAGATATCATGTTCCAAAGCAATCCAGGTACATGCTCTCTTAACTTATATTTCTAGTGTATGGGGAGATGTATGGTTATTCACGATTCCGAGATTTTCTATTTGATGAATCATTGGAATCCATAGATGGTGTGGTCGAGAGATTAAAGGCTTTGTTGAAAGAAACAGCGAACTTGGATATAACAGCATTTAATAGCATTGAACGAACTGACTACCAAAACTTGAAGGGTGACTGTGAAAGGGAGATTCTCAGCATAGAAGCAATTCGTTATGTTCCTCTCAACCAAATGTTTGTTAACATGGCACTTATTGAAATGCTTGAGGGGTATGGTGCTTTGTTTTCTTATGTATAGATTCCAACCATTAGCAACTGCTAATGATGTATTGAATTATGAAAGTCGTTTGAAGTTGTTGCCAGCAGTGATTGATAATTACATCGTTCGTTTTCAACGAGGCATTGAAGCCAATATTACTTTGGCAGAAGATGCTATATTAGGTTCTATTAGTGCATTGGAGGGATTAATCTCCCAGGATCCAAGCAAGTCGCGATACAATTTGGAAGGAAAATTGAATCTAGAAATTTTCAAGTCTGATTACTTCCACTCACTAATCTCTGATCAAGTGAACCCAGCTCTTCAAAAGTTGAAGGAATTTTTGCAGCAAGATTATTTACCACATGCCCGTCAGTCAGCCGGTATCTCCGGTTGGAACAACAGTGATCAGATGTATAAGGATGCTATCTTCGTTCAAACTACTTACAGACATGACCCAGAAGAATTGCATCAATTGGGATTACAAGAAGTCGAACGAATTTATGCACGTATGGAAGCTGTCAAAGACTTAATCTTTGATGGGTCAGTTGCAGAGTTCATGGTTTCCTTAAAGGATAAGGAAAAATATAGTCACCTTTACTTCAATCGTGAAACTACTATTCCTTTCTATGAAGATATCCTAACGGTAAGAATATTTAAAAATTTAATGTTAGAAAATCAATGAAAAACTGCCTGAATTTTTCGAAACTATCCCTGATAATCCATGCAACATTAAAGCAGTACCTGAGTCTGCCGAAGGTTCTGCTCCGCTGGCTTACTACCTTCCGGGAAGCAAAGATACTCCAGGTGCTTTCATAGCAAACTTATCTCTGTCAATGGAAAATCCGCTGGTGGATGCGACAGCCTTAGTATTACACGAAGCAAACCCAGGACATCATTATCAGTAATAGTCAATACAATTAATTTTTAGATTTGGGCTTGCAAAAGACGCTGAAGTAAGTCACTTGATCAACAAGATGCGCTTTCTTCCTGCTTATATGGAAGGTATAAATTCTTTTGGATAATAAAATATAGGATGGGGACTCTACTGCGAATATTTAGGCGAAGAAATGGGTATGTATAAGGATCCATTTTCCTTGTTTGGAAGACTTCAAATGGAAATGACTAGAGCACTTCGTTTGGTTGTTGATACTGGGTTGAATTACTTCAATTGGGATAAAGAAAGGGCTGTAACATTAATGCAAAAATACTTGACCAGCTCTAAAGAAACGCTAGAAAAGGAAGTTGATCGTTACTGCGCAATGCCTGGACAAGCATTAAGGTGAGGAATTTTCAAAATTAACATTTAGTTACAAGGTATTATACAAGCTATTTAATGGGACTTTAGGTTGGCGAATTAAAAATTTTGGAATTGAGAGGGTATGCTGAACGAAAGCTTGAACATCTATTTGATCTTAAGCAGTTCCACAGCCTTATCCTAGATAATGGCGTAATCACATTAGAAGGTCTGGAATTAAATGTTCGGGAATGGGTTGCAGAAAAATTATCTCGCCCTACCACTTTGGTGGACCTTCAAGATTCATTTGTTTATAAACTCATGAGAAACCAACCAAGTAAGTTTTCGTTGGATTCACACATGTAGCGGCTGGCGATCTATTCAAGTACCCGCACTTCAGAGATCAGTTAGATCAATCATCTGTTGCTGAATGTGATAAATACACGAAGTTTCTTGAAGAGCAATTAGTCGAAGCGGAAGAATTTGAGCGATCAGGAGTTGAATATGACAGAGAAGAATTGCAAGCATTGAAAAGTCAGCTGAAAAACAACATCCTACCGCAAAAGTTCTCTTTGGAAGTACCCATGACTCAATTCTTTGGTTCTATCATTAGTTTGCCTCAGAGTTTCGATGCGTAAGCAACATATTACTTATTATAGATATCAACGATTTGAAAGTACAAATGACTTCTTGAATTATAAGAATCGATTAACACTAATTCCAAACATGATAGAAGGAGATATTGAAAGATTACAAGTTGGTATTTCAAACGGTTATACACTTAATAAGGAGTCAATTGAATTAATTATCAAGTCCTTGGCAAATCTAATCACTGAAAATCCTGCCGATAGTTCATTTAATTTGTATTCCAAGTGGTCCGTCCTTGGAATTCGTGAAAATGCATTATTCCGAACAATTACCGAGATGGTTAACCCTGCAATCCTGAAGTTAAAGACATATTTTGAAACAGAGTATCTTCCAAATGCCCGTTCTCATCCTGGTCTATTTGGTATACCAAACTATGTCGCCATCTATGAGCTATTCTCAAGGTTCCACACAACTTCATCATACACTTCTGACGAGTTACATAACCTTGGTTTGGCCGAAGTGGAAAGAATTGCCGCCAGAATGGAAGATGTGAAAAACAAGGTATTTGACGGCACTTTGAAGGAATTTCAAGAGAGTCTAGCAAATAAGGATCTATATCCACAGCTATATGTCTCTGGTAGAGATCAAGTAATTCCATTGTATGAAAAAATTATGAAGGTACCGCTTTATTCATCAATTAATATTAGGAAATTGACGCTGTATTACCAAAATACTTCAATGAAATACCAAGTACTGTTTGTGGTATACATGCAGTGCCTGCACAAGCCGAAGTCGGCTCTCCAATGGCCTTTTACATGCCTGGAAATAAAGAAATTCCTGGAAAGTTCATGGTCAACCTTAGTATGTACGAAGATAAACCATTACAGCAAGCTACTGCCCTCATTTTGCATGAAGCAATGCCAGGTCATCACTTGCAGCTCTCTTTGGTCAACGAAAAAGAACAGCATTTGATTAGAAAATTCGATTTCTACACTGCTTATATTGAAGGTTGGGGATTGTATGCGGAATATTTGGGAGAAGGTAATTTTCTTTCAATTGACAATTAGAAATGGGTTTATATGAAGATCCTCTCGCCCTTTATGGACGATTAGAGTTAGAAATGCACCGCGCATTGCGATTAGTTGTGGACACTGGTCTACATGTCAAAGGTTGGTCGATTGAGCAATCAGTGGAACTTTTGAAGAAATACTTGACCCTAAATGACAGCGAAATAGTTTCCGAAGTAAAGCGTTATTGTGCTATGCCTGGACAAGCTTTAGCATACAAGGTTGGGGAACTAAAGATCCGTGAATTACGTGCATATGCAGAGAAAGAATTGGGAGAAAAGTTCCATATTGGAGACTTCCATGATTTGGTACTTAACAGCGGTAGCGTTCCATTAGATGTATTAGAATTCAATGTTAAGAATTGGGTATCCAACTTGTCATAGATCTAAATAGAATCATTTGTA
>JADGIX010000220.1:0-22012 GCA_027595885.1 Globomyces sp. JEL0801
ATAAAATATTCGAATTAATTTCTTTCAGTGTCTGATCAAGGGATCAAAAACTCCCAAAATCGGGCGGCTTGATGTCGGCCGGCTTCTCTTTTTTCCAGGTTCGGGTCATTAAATAATCCACGTCGTTTCAACCAATTTCACAAAATAAATTCAATGGGAAGCGACGCTCTTCAAAAACCTCGGCATTCAAAAACTTTGGAGTTATTTAGGATTTCTAGAAAGAGCATTGGAACGTACTTGGTGTTCACCTTGAAAGCTATCTTTAGTTTGGCTTTATGTTATGTCATCTATTTTGTTCCTGTTCTGAAATTCTTACCTTCCGAATGGCAGGATGTTGTCATTCCATGGACTTTGATTTGGGTAACCATCGAAGTCGGTTTCTTGCTTGCAGTACTGGTGCGGGTTTATTATTGCTCCTCCATTGACCATTTACCAACTTTAAATGCAAAGGAATTCAGACTCTTTCTTGCTGAAATTCAAAGTCCTCGTTCAATCGAGAATGCTGCAGAGTATCTCAAAGGTTGGTTCTATGGTTCTGATATTGGCAAAATTGGTAAGCAAGATATAATGCAATGGTTATCAGCATTACTTTACAATCAAATTCAAGAAAACATGACTGTATCTCAAATCTCAAATGTTTTGGTGTTGATGAGGAGTCTAGAAAAACGACTTGGAATCAAATTTGATGATGTTCCCAATCCAAACACAAAGAAAATGATGTTGACTCATGATCCAATTGAAATTTCATTTCGTCCATTGATATTCTATGCATCTATGCGATTTGTGGCAACTTCTATTCGATTGATTTATTGGAGACATGGATTTCAACGAAAATCAAAAGGAAGTATGGTTTCTTATTATCGTGCTGGAACTAGTTGTGAACCATCACTCGTTTTCTTTCATGGTATTGGAATTGGACTTGGGTCATACACTAGATTCATTTTGGCATTGGTAAAGAAGTATCCAACTAGAACGATTGTACTTTTTGAAATGCCATCGGTAGCCATGAGATTATCGTTAACACATTGTCTTCCTGAAGAGTTTGCAAATTTATGTGCTGAACGATTACTTGAAGTGGGATCCACAGACAATATTGTTATTGGACACAGTTTAGGAACGGCCCTGGTTCGATGGATGGATTATTTCCATCCAAATCTCGTTCAACATCGGATTTTTGTTGATCCAATTTGTTTTTCTCTTTGGACAAGTGATGTTGCATACAATTTTGTTTATCGATGTCCTGAAAAAAGTCAAGCTATGTTTTTGATGAAATATTTTAGTGCCATGGAACCTGGAATTGCATTGTACTTGCGTCGATATTTTGTTTGGCATCATAACACATATTTCACTGAACATTTACCAAAAAATTGTAAAATTTACTTGTCAGAACGTGATAGTATTGTCAATACCAATTATGTTTCCGGATATTTAGAGCGTCATCCGCATGATACCAGAGAAGTGGATATTTTGAAAGGATTGGCTCACGGTGATTTCTTACTTGGCGGCAACTACAATTGTATCTTTAGTGATATTTCAAGAATGGGTTGGGTACCCAGTGATACTGTCTAGGACTAGAAATAATAATATATAGCAATAATGATACATTACTCAAGTTTGTCCGTTTAGATGAGATAATTTTATTTTATTTTTTTCTATGGTTTAAGTGATAATTCCGTAAATCGTCTCAGTGTATTACGTTGTCCAATTTCAACAGGAGTAAAATTAGATTTGGCAAACACATTTGAACTGGAACTACCATCACCAAAATCAACATTGAAAAAGTTCTGTAATAGTTCATATGAGGCCAAAGTAACTCCGAATTGAGGTGAACTACGAAGAATACGAGCGATACCACCCTTGAAGAATGCACGTGGACCTTCTTCTCGCAAAATTTTGGAAAATGCATCAGAAATTCCGGAGTAGGTGGTTTCACCTTTACGTGCAGCGACTTGCAATCTGGTTTTGATGACATCGGCAGGAGTTACAAGATATGCAGCTGGCATACCAGCAAGTGCCCCAGAAATCAAAAGCTAACATTTAATAAATATTACAATTACTTCAGGAATAGACAGTCTTTTACCATTAATCCCTTCATGGAAAACGTCTTTTTTAAGATGCGCATAAACTGGGAAGAAAATTCCAGAGAATGGAATATCACGCAACAAACAAGCACCAACACCTTTGTAGAGACCAAACAAACCTAATTGACGAACAATTCCAATGGCACCCATTCGTGGGGGAGCGCCTTCAATTCCAGACTTGGCAACTTCTCCTTGAACTATCGCATTAGATCTCAGTTCAAGTTTACCTTGTAATCGAATTTTCACGATTTCAAGAGGATTGGTGAACAAAACTTGACTTCCTCCGGCAGTCATACCTGCCAAAACTTCTGCAGCTATAGGAATCTCGCCGGTTTCTTGGTTCTTCATTCGACTACGTACCAAATCATTCATGGTCAATTTAATGGCTTTTTCTGGTGCAACTAGGGAAAATAAATAAATTAAAAACCATACCACCGACTAATTGAGGTAATAACCCAGAGTAAAGACCCAATACACCTTCATTTCGAATCACTTTTTTGAAACAATCAAATCCATTCTTATAAAGAACCTGTCCAACAACTTGTGAACGTTGATTTTGCATTCTAGTTTTCACCAAATCTAGAATAAACACTAAAGTTCAAGGTACCAATAGGATAGACGGCAAAGGCACCAAGAGCACCAGCTATACTTCCAAGAGAAAAGTTATAGACACTCTTCAACGTTTCCATAGCGGCTGAAAGACGAACTTTGTTCTGTGGTGTAGATGGAACAAAGGTAGGATTAAATAATGGTTCAAAAGCAGTAGCAGGCAAAACAGAGTTTGTTCCAACCAAGTGGAATAACATAGCAATCTCTAAACCAGAAAATGATTCGTAAGAAAGACTTGAGGCAGCTGTCTTTGTAAAGTTTTGCAAATCAACCGTTTGATTGTTATGTTTAGCAACTTCACTGGTAATTTCCTTTATCACATCCTAATATGTATAAGTAAAACACTTGATCAGAATACGAGTTTAGAGAGGACATTTGAAAGAGCCACGAGTTCAGGATAAGTAATGGCGGTATTGTTGACAGTCAAGTGTTTAGCCACGGGAGAAGTGTTTGAATAACCCCCCAAAGAATACAAAATCTTCATGGCATCATCAGGAGAAATACGACCAGTTTGTTTAGGATCATGATACTTGAAGAATGATTTTAATTTTTCTTCACGAATTGATTTGATAAATTGACAAAACTCTTTGTAGAGTACCGTCTTTTTACCAGAACCAATTAATAATTTAACTTGTTCCGAATTGAAATCAATTGGATTTACGGATGAATCAGACTTTAAAAAAAATTGTTTGATTTGGTCAGCTGTTATGGTAGATTTCCCATTGTACCCAATCAGACGTGAAATGACTAAAATTAAGAATTAATGGAAAGGTACCTAAAGGATGAAATAAATTGGGATGAAAATCTTACCTTTATACTCAGCATCAGGGGCCAATAGAAGTTGTTCAAAATCCACAAAGTCTTGGTTAGTCAATACACCTAATTTTCCAGAGTCAGCAGAACGAAAGAATAAATCCACATGGTCTTGTGAGATGGGATAAGTGGTATGAGTAGCTTTAAGGATATCCGAGAAAGCATCCTTTGTTAAAATACGATTTCCATTGACCACGGTAGAATGTTTATCAAATAAAGCTTGAAAGTTTTCCTTAGGACTCAGTCCTAGCAATGAGTTTATGGAAGGCATCAGCGGGATAATTTTTTAATTCACGACGATGAGAATTTGATAAAAAAACCAAAAACGCCAAACGGACAACGGACCCATTCTTGAATGTTAAACTTGAATGGCCTTGCTAGTCGATGCTGTAGTGCATTCATTAGTCGTGAAGCTATACACTTGAATTATTATTTTACTTTGCGCGACTGGCATATGGATGTCTATGGTAAAGGACAAAGGACTAAAACAATTCCAAAATCATAAAACTTTTATATATGATTGTATCCTTTACATATTTACAAACCTGTCTCTTAAATATATGTTTTGCTGGTTAATGTCCAAGCAGTCACTCAAATAACTAACATGAACGAAAATATCAAATTAATATTTATAAGATATATTCGCTATGATACTTTGATCCATTCAACTGAAGCTGGATCCTAGACAATAGTAATCGGCGCTGACACGTGCTTCGTTGGGATTCAAAGGGGAAAACCCTAAGCCTTCTCCTTCGCCCACCATTCGCCAATAGACAATCATCAGAACAGATACTGCCACGCCAGAGTCTAGTCCACAAGATAGTATGAAATTGTACTTGTCCCACCACGATCGATATCGTCGATAGATTAGAAAGTTAAATATACACGATATTAAAAATGGCATAACAACCATAGCTTGGTTCCTACCAGGCGCTACACCAAGTGTTAATAATGGTATGTTGATCAACTTCCAGAATTTTGCTGGCCTGATTCGATTACATAACCATGGGATAAACGGTAAGGCAAAACCAATAGGAAACCCTAGTAGTAATATATAATATGGGGATCCAGGACCGAAAAATCGAAGTGGGCCAATTGAGCCCCATATAGCACCAGCATTTACAAATGTAGAATACGTAGTTGCGCTCCATTCTCCACCAAACTCCAAAAGTTCCTCTTTAAATACACGCAAGCACCAAAATAAAGTAGTTGCATTAAGAACTGCCCCAATTAAGGTTCCAATCAGCTGAGAGGCAACCATAGCAATTGGTGATATATGCATATAATGAGATATTTTCAAATCACGAATAAGTGACAATGCTTGCATCATGACATTAAACCCTAAATAGTGTTAGAAAAGGAATAAAATTACCTAATGACTTGAATGTCATAACCGCAACAGTGTCACCTGGAATCAATAATCCAATCAAGAACTCTGTCAACACATTCAATCCCATTTGCACACCAGTAATTGCCTGAATAATACCAATTGGAATAGTAAGTATACTTCCGAGACCCACTGCCAAAAGTGTAGCCCATATAGGCATGCGAAATGGAGTAAATTCACATACAAGGACTTGGATGACGACAAAGACACCAAAATATGCCAGGTAAATCCAATCCGGGATATCCCTATAGGAGCTCATCAAATTGTTATGCAAATCTGTCAACTTCTTCACTTTAGCATATGAAAAAGCTTCTTTTGCTTGACGATATATAGTTGATCCATACCACAACCACACATGGGAGCACACTGATGCAATATTTAAAAATGAACAGAAATAACTAACGGCAAATGTTGCTGACAGGTAAAATGGTGCATGTGCTTGATACTTGGATTCATCGAGTTTCATTGATGGAAAGAATACAAAAGAGAGAGGTTTTACTTCTGCGCCAGATTTATCGTAAATTGCATTGGAGTTTATAGGTGGAAAAGAGTCTTCGGTATTGTTTTTTCCGTCCCATCCATATGGACCTTGAAGTTTAGGAGTATTAAAAAAGTTAGTGGAATGCACTAAGGGCACGACAATCCAACCCCAAAACACAGACTGGACAAATATGTTGATAGATGCCCAGAAAGGTGAAGTCAATGGTCCCATCATGGCGAAAACCGACCAATCAAAAGATAAAGTCAAAATACCAGGTCCTTCAAAAGCATCTCCTGATCCCAAAAGCCTTAATGTTCGATTGCTAGAAAATAGGCATAACAATGACACTAAGCCAATTGCTGGTGTAAAATAGCCTGGCAACCAATGGTACAGAAAGACAATACCAAATACCAACCAGAAAAAGGTGAATCTAGACATTCTATGTTTGGAAGAATCTCCTGCAGTTTCGGCTTCATGAAAAGATGTGTACAAGGCGATATCAGGCAGCACCGTTGGCCAAATCATTGTTACTGGTTTAACCAAAAATCGTCTGCAAACGCCTGCAAGTCCAAACCCAACCATTTGTGAAGAAACGATCCAAAGAATTGAGTTGAGGTAGTTCACATTTTTATCATTCTAGATATCAGTTGAAGTTATGTGTAATACCAGAAACTGATCCGCATATTGACCCACCACATTGTCAGCGCCGTATGGATCATCACCGGCTGCAGCTGCAAGCATGACTATCAGTACATGTTCTTTGACATTGAAAGGGCCAGGATTCAGTATTCCTTTAGGTAACGTTACTTCCATGAATAATCCCATTGGATACGCCAATAAAACTACAATTGTACTAGGAATTCCAAATGGATTTTTGCGAAAACTAACGATAAGGTACATCAACAATACCTAAAAACAGTATTTGCAACAGCTAAAAACGATGCCCACAAAATGCCCAAGAAGAGCACTCTGAAGGTAAAAGCGGGAGTCGATGGATCATCAGTATTGGGAGCGACTGATTTTGACCAAGCATGTTCACTTTCTGGATCCAGTAAATGCTCCTCATCCTCTTCCCCCATCAGAGTATTTGCATCTGAATCTGGGATCTTCATCTGCTTTAATTCAATGTCGTTATTTGTCGTCCCTCTCTCGTTCACTGGTAAATACGACATTTGGGTAAACTCTGAAAAGGCTGAGGTGAGATTCAACACCGCAGATTCCGCCTTCAATCGTTCAGCCAAAAAAATCAAAAGATTTGAAAGATAGAAAAGCTGTTTATTTATGAATCTTAGTTTGTTGAAAGGGAGTGGGATTGTATTCGGGTGATTGCAGCATAACAGGAACTTACCCAATAAAACCTTTGGGTTAAACAACCAAGAAACATTTTTGCCATGTATCTAGCAAATGGTAGTAATGTTGAGGATTCCCACCATAAGTCACTAATAAACCGGCAAGGGATCCACAGTACAGCAAAACCAATTTTCATAGAGTAGAAAAACAGTGATTAAAGTTACTTCAACAATCATAAGATAAATAGCACTATCAATGATTATAATTATTTTGTGTTTAAGGAAAGAAATGGCGGAGTAATTTAAATGGGGATCGGAAACAGATACTCACAAGAATGAGGATATAAAAAGTATGGATGGAAGGTAAAACTGGGCCTGTGGTGTCCAGTCGCGCTTCCTTAACAAAGCACTTTTCATACCATTCCTAGTTTTCACCATTCCATATGTACGAGTTCCAATCCAGATAGGATAGTCAGTCTCTTTGAAGCGATCATACATCCATTTCCCTATTTTGGGTAAAACGATTCTTCCCTTTTTCTTCAAAAATGACACTTCACTTCGTTAAACTTTTACTGAGAAGCAACAACTACAAGAGTCAAGCTTCTACTGATAGTTGTACCTATGTTGATGATTTCAGAGGTGCTATCAAGAGCAAGTTCTCACCATTATTGGATTCTTATTCTACTGCTCAACTTACTCTCCTTCAACCTGATGGAATCACTGAAATTGACCCTGGGGAGGTCATTGAAAAGTTAAACGAATTTGCTGTTGGTCCTTGGAGTCCTTTAGTAGTGACTGTTGCGGAATTACCTGTACCAGCTCCCATTGGCAGTTCCAAAAAACAACTCACTTACAAGGGAATGAGCACTGAAGCTTCTTGTAGAAAGTATTTGGATGCTATCGCAAACGAAATCTTTTTCATATACGATTTTGACAAAGCTTACAAGAAACCTACAATGGGTGACTTACTTGCGGCGAAAGACGGACAACTTGGCCAACCGAGTGTACCAACAAAATTGGCCTGGTGGGACTATAGGAAGAATGGTGGACAACAACTCACTACTACACCTCTTCCTTCTCTGTTTTCGCAGTCAGAATGGGACATATTGAAAGCTCTGAATGCTGATACTACGAAAAGAATTCACGATGCTAAATTACCACAGACCAGCACTCAGAAACCTTTCGTCATTATTCCTCATTCAAAATTTACAACCGAGTACGTGCGGAGCTTGAAGCGTATCGCAGCGATTGCTGCTGTTGTATTTGAACAAGATGACCTGGTGGTGAAGGATGAATCGGACCTTTCGGGAAGCTCAAGCAGGCCCAGTAGAAATTAGAGATTATTTTATAACATCAAAAGGGTCATCTGACAAGGACAAGAAATTGTAGTCTAGCGAATACATAGTTTAATCCTTTTTAGTTTTCATTGAAGTACTTCGCTGTACCAATACAAAGTATGAATCTGGCATGGAGGGCTCCTAATAGTTCAATCGTATAATGTGCTCAGTGCTCTTATCCCACGGTTTTTGACCTGAATTACTTATCTCCGATAAACTGTTAATTTTGACAAATTTAGATGAAATTTAGAGATAGTTGTCGGTTGTAGAAAACTGGTATCATTCGGTGCCCAACTAGTCTCAGCATAACAGGAACTTACCCAATAAAACCTTTGGGTTAAACAACCAAGAAACATTTTTGCCATGTATCTAGCAAATGGTAGTAATGTTGAGGGTTCCCACCATAAGTCACTGTTCATCCTTTTGTTGTGCAAAACCAATTTTCATAGAGTAGAAAAACAGTGATTAAAGTTACTTCAACAATCATAAGATAAATAGCACTATCAATGATTATTATTTTTTTGTGTTTAAGGAAAGAAATGGCGGAGTAATTTAAATGGGGATCGGAAACAGATACTCACAAGAATGAGGATATAAAAAGTATGGATGGAAGGTAAAACTGGGCCTGTGGTGTCCAGTCGCGCTTCCTTAACAAAGCACTTTTCATACCATTCAATTATCTCCAAAGGAATTACCTGCTATATTTAACCCATTGAATCTGATGGACTTGTATATACACGTCAAACGTGTCATGGCATCTGATACTGCCGATGTAGAATCGATTCCAGTTCATAATAACAGCCATAATTATATTTATAACTTTCTAGCATATTTCATCAATGTGCGTAGTTGTAATTTCCATTCAATAACTTTTAGATATACAACATGAACAATTATTTAAACAACAAAAAGAAACCATAGAATTATTATTTAGACATATCCAATCGGTATCATTAGAATTAATTAGAAAAATATCCGTCATTCAACGGTCAAAATATGTAATCACTTTAACGATGAATTAAATGTGCAGATTGAAGATTTACTGTTAATCGTCATGCAACTAATTAGAATATTTTCTAGACTGGATGAAATAGCAGAATTAATAGGAAATGAAGGTGGAATTGATTTAATTTTCAAGTCCATGAAAGCTCTTCCACTATTTATTCAATTACAAATTAATTGCTCTGCTTGCTTGGCCAACTTGGCCACTGTGGGTAATTTCTAGTACCATTGATTGTGTTGATAGAATCTAATAGAAAATTGATGTTGACCGGTGGATGCATTGGTCATGTATTAGAAAATATGTTGAAATTCATGAAATATCCAGCTGTTCAAGCTGAAATATGTGCAACCTTAGCGAACCTGGCCTGTCACAAACTTCATTCTACATTTATTGCTGCTAATAATGGCACGGAGTTGATTTTAAAGGCACTCCGAATTCATATCGACAAGGTAAAAGAACAAAGTTGTATTTATTAAAAGGCTGATCTTCAGATACAAGGTTTCCATGCTTTTGCATCTCTAGGAAAAGAATGTGTACCTGCATTAGAGCGAGAAGATTTTCTCAAATTGGCAATCAAGAGTATGGAATTGCATGCTGATAACGTGGACTTAGTCTCTGGTAAGTATTATCTTGATTTCATATCTAGCGGCCTGGCATGCACTTGGTTCCCTCTCAAATAACGGTAAATATAACTCCCATTTAATCACTAGGATTGTCCATAACTGTGAATAAAGACAGACTATTGGAATTAATATTTACTTCCATGAAAGTTTACCAAAATAACCCTACATTTCAAATCACGGCGTGTTTTGCCTTAGCCCATATGTTTTTCAACAATAGTATCTCACTTTAAAACATTGATTACTAGGGGATGGTGATGAGGAAGTGTCTGTTGAAAAATACCAAGGAATAGAGTTCATTTTAAATACCATGAACAAGTTTAAAACACAACAGTCACTCCAAACCACTTCTTTGTTTGCGCTTGGATCAATAGTGATGAAGAGTGGTATTTCAATGATGTAATTTACAATTAGATGTTCATCGAAAATCAATTATCAAGTATAATGGAATTGATACCATTTTACATTCAATGATGAGAAAGTATACAACAGATGTTAGTGGTATGTTTACCAAATCGATTAACCTGTTAGCTGATGAAAAATCAACCCCAGAACCTGTCTTGTATTCCAGAGGAAACTCTAAAATCCAATGTTCAAAACCCCTATTATTACAACTATTTGCATCGGTATGTTTGCTGAACCTTAGTGAATGCAGTAAGTTAAAGTATATGTCTTATTTTAAGCCAAATGTCGCGATATAATTGTCAGTAAAGGTGGGATACAGGCAATAGTTGAGGCATCCAAAAAAGTTAGGGAACACAGTGATCTATGGTTTATTGTCTATTATGTAGCTTTTTTTTGTAACTTACAAACTAGGTGTTCACTAAATTTACTAAATGTGGTGATACGCGAATGGTATTTCTAAAATCAAAAAAGTATCTCTACATCCATACTTAACAATTAGATTTCCAACGCTAAAGGAATTGACAAAAACTGCCATTGTTGGCCAAAATTTACCTGTGTTGCAAACTCAAAAGGGAAAAGATTTCAATTTGGACACATACAGACAGATATTATATGAAGCGGTGAATTCTCCTGTACTGTTATCAGATCTGAAATGGGAGATATCCAATACTGAACCCTGCAAGTTCTGCTACAGTGGTTGCTACGAAGGGGAAGTTGTTGGATATGAAATACATCCAGCACTATCCAGAACTTCAAGTGCATATAGATATTGCTCAATAGAATGTGCAAAAAAAGAAGAAAAGTTTGCTGATAAAAAACTGTTCTATTATTCCGAGATTGTTTGGGAACAAAATTGAATTAAATAAATTTCTGATCATTTTAATCCCAAATTTCGTTTGGTTTCGTGATTCATTTTATCCAGTAATGGTTTTTCCCATATATCAACTGATGTCTGAGCAACAGCATAAAGATCTACATGTTTCGAAATATTGTTGGTGATATTGTAAACATCTTTATCCGATTTACATGCCAGGAGTTTTCTACTGCAAGCTAGGAATAAAGATAGTGCAATATAAGGTAAAATTGCACTTTCTCCTCCAATAATAATATCAAAAATTCTATTTGTTATTCTTTCTAATGTTACCCTTCCAGTGATTGATAGTTTAGTACACCACAAAAGTAAGACTTGTACCACGGAGTTGTTATTTGAGAAAGGGGTATATTTAGCTTTTTTAGATGATTGCATAGTTCTGTTGAATGGTAGTTGAGGAGGCTCTGTAAATCATAAATATCCTAATTGACCAAAATTGGAATGAAACATTCAAACCTTGTATTGGTCATCTAATGGTACCTTGAGCTTTACTATAAAGCCAAGGTACATCCAAAACGCATCAACTTCGTCCAAATCATCACATATCTCCAGAAACGTTTTTGCCATACGAATTAAATGCTCTGGAGGGTTTGATTCTAGAATCTAACAATATAAGAGAGCTTTTTGTCGCAACCTGTAAAACATTGTAAGCTGAATCTGGTTGTAATTCCACAATAAGCATACAAGCTAAACGTTTTGGTGTCAACTCCTCCTTCATCCTACCAATTCAATATATAACTCAAAATACATTTTTGGATCATTTAACAAAATTGATGTTGCTTCCTTGATTAAATTATATTGTTCCTTCCGTTGATTTGATACGTAACTCCAGGCCTTTGTGCTTACAGGCAATATTCCCAACAAAACTTTCCAAACTATTGGTCGATACATATGTGGAATTCGTATCCAGAGACATAGTTGCTGAATTCTACGATCAATTGACTTGATTTTTTATACCGTTCTGGTACCAACACTTCCCCTTGGAGTGAACTCTCCACCGATACTCTCACATCAATCGTCTTTACTCCCAAGGATCTAGAAACTTGTTAATATTTTGAAGCTAAACCCATAATAATTTTTTCTGAAATTCATATTGTTAAGGAAGAAATTTGAATGCGACCATCACTAACAGAATCAAACCAAAATAATTGTACAGTTAACAAAATCTATTAATGGATACGAAATATAAATTATTCACATGGTACGAAATGTTGTTTTAAGTTTATCTTTGACATCTTCAAAGGTTTTCCCATTATCGGAGAAGTCTGGAATGGTAAAGATCATCGTTCGTGGGATTCTTTTAATCCTTGGATGTCTACTTAATTCATTAAAAACTCCTTTAGCTTGCTTAAAGATCATCTCTGATGTTTTAGATATGCTTTTGCGATGATTGTTGGCAAATCCCATCGGTGATATCAAGGATGATATATTGCATAAGTGACACATTTCCAATATGGAACGATACCCCGTAATCATGGGTGACCTACTGGTCATATCTATCTTCGTTAAAAGATCACGATACCTTCATCACTTCCACAGATTAAGTGAAATATTACGTGTATAGAGGATATATTTGAATGACGAGTGATAAAAAAATCACCTATATTTAGCTTAAACACGCAAAATGTATACCTTCGTTAAATATTGGTGTATTTGTATCATTCTTTGGAAACTCTTTCAGACAACCATCTATTTGAGTTTGAATGCAATCAAAATGAAGTTCAGGATTATACGCACAATATTCAAACAAATCTAAATAATCAATTTCCTTTAACACTTACCCCAATTTTCGGTGGACCCTTTTCCATAGTTAAATAATGTATTAATATTCACAGGAACAATCATTCCCGAGATAGAATCGGAATAAAGTGATTGGTAAGACGACCCTTTCATTGCAATGAACTGTGCTCTATCTTTTTGGATTTGTAAGTGTGACGACAAATCAGAAACTTTTAATTGTAAGTTATACATCGTTCGGACTTGTTGGGATCCACAATAGACAGTGAATGATTCAGACATGTTCGCGAAATCTACAACTGACTCTTCATTTTGAAATCTCCTTGAACGTTAATCCTATAGGGACTTACATTTCATAACCATCATCTTCCACAGTAAATGCGGCCCTAGCTTTCTCAAAAAACTTGCCAAACATCGAACTTGTTGCTTTAAGTGAAGATGCTACATCATCATGTTTTACTTTGGACATTGACAAGGATCGTTTACTGGCTAAATCGGATTTTTCTGACTACAACTTTAGTTATTAGTTCTTACTGTAGATGAATGTCGTCCATTTTCAGTTATGTTAAAGAATGAGCTTGATTTTTTCATAAGTACTGCAGGTTGGCGTTTCTTTGACATCAATTTTGATTTTGAATGTTCCTTAACAACATGAGGCTTTTCCAATAGCAATGCTACTGCTCTTTCCTTTGAAAAGTAAAATTTTGGATCTATTACCATATTATCATGAGTAATTTCTAAAGCACTGTTTGAATCCGACAAATCAAATCCCATTTGCATCAAACTGGAGGCTTTCTCAGTTGGCATCTCCTCTGTTTCTTCACGCTCATCGTTTGAATTTACTTCAAGAACCTCATTAAGCATTTTCTTGTCGGGTTTTTCTGTTGCTTCAACAGATTGTTCAATCTTTTCTTCTCCAACATCACTGCCACCTTCTACTATATCATCATTTAAAGTCTCCATTTTGTTGCTTGTTGGCGATTTTTCAACCTGATCAAGAGGAGTGATTAAGTTTTGATATTGATGCAGTACGTAAGCTTGATATTCTAATTTTTGAGTTTCTCGAAGAGTTTCTAATTGAGGAAACCATGATTTAAACATTGATTCAACTTCTTCTACTTGTTGCTGTTTTATTTCTGGTGATTCATTGACATAGTTCAACATATTTAAATGACTAACTTTAGAAATATTTCCATACCATTCATGAAGATCTTTCATTGCTGTTGTAAATTGACGTGCAGTATCGTTCATTGTTGACTTGAATGTATCTTCTTGTTCTATTAAAGCTTCAAAGACTGATTGAGATGCTTTACAGGTTAAATACTGAAATGCCAGTGGAAATATTGGCTATTCCATTAAAATGATATATCTAACCTTTTCATCAATACTGTATTTAACACATGAACTTTGGAACCAATCCGACCATTCATTTAAACCATCGTTGGGTAAAACAGGCAGTTCTGTGGGATGTTTTAATGATTCCAAAGTTTCTTTTGCAGCTAATAAACTGGTTTCTAAATAAACTGGAAGTGGTGTAGATTCGGTCATTTCTGTTAACTGTCCATCTTGATTGTAACTGACTTCCATCAATAGAAATCAAATGTAAAAAATTTACGTGTTTCTGTTGAAGGTTGATTGGAACGATTTAATTTGATTGAATCGTTGTAATTGAAAGCAATAGATGGTGAAGAGACGATCAAATGAATTATTAAGGAAACTATTCTCGAAAAAGATGGTAGATCCACTCCGCACCATGATACAAGATCCACTCAGTACAAGTTAAATTATATTGGATTTGTGTAAACCAACCGTCGAAATACTCTTCAAAATACCAATTTTATAAAACTTCAGTCTCACCTCGCGTATTAGTCACACGGCGATATTTAATCCCTTGAATAGGAGAATTAATCATCCAATAAATACGTTCTCCTTGGAAAGGGTAAAGTGTACAACATCCGTTCGGAAAAAGTAAAGTTGTTTTCCATAATGAACACACTAATCACTTGAACACCATGAAAGAACGAAAAAACACAGCACCAACTGATATATAACCAAAACAATCAACAGTTCATTAACAAATATATCCTCTCTTGATTTCAATCGACATATCCAATCCATAATAACCAAAAAAGTGATTCTTTATTTCGTAATCTGTTCAGCTAATTGTTGAAACTTGACCAATTCATCAAAATCTCCAGAAAAATTGGTAACATTCAAAATCCTTTCCATCAACATTTTGTTTTCTTCCAAACTACTTGAAATCTTCAAAGCAAGATCCTAATCATGATCAAATTCCGATGATTTAAAATACCTTCTTTTGTATTTCAATCATCTCTGCTGTTTCTTTGTATTTAATCATATTATTTTGTATTCTATGGATAAATAATTTGAAAGAGTTACTTTTCTATTCTGGAAAGTATATTTGCTGGATTGATTGATGCTGGATATAATTCTTTATGTAATTCAATGCTTTGACTTTCCAAATTCAGTATCTGCTTTTCTGTTTGATCAAATGCAATTTGTAAATTATTCACTGCATCGGACAACATGAAAAAAATGGAAAGAATTCAATCACTTTCTGATCTACCATCTCTTATAATTCTCAATAGAAAATTGTCTAGTACAAGTATAACGCGATGCTCAATATATTTGACAAATCACAAATACTCGTGGTGAGATACAACAGAACAACAGAGCCAAACTGATATCTCAGATTGGTTACTCAAAATCGTTTGGTTGTGAATGCACACCGGAATTAGACCATAAAATTCGCGTTCCTCTGGTACGCCTTGTTCCTCGAAGAGTATTGGTTGGAGCTTGAATCAATTCTATTCATGAGTATAACATTCTAAACCTGTTGGTTGTTCTGCTTGCAATCTCTCTCTTTCCTCATAATTAAGTACAAGCTCCTTTAATCGACCCCGTTCCTCCTGTTCAGCTTGTTGTTTGGAAAGTGTTCGAATAGCAAAAGAACTATTGGAAGGAAGTACCATTTGTTTCACCTGTAATTAAAACTAAGAATTGATTACTTGTTGCTTGTTTCCTTTTCGAGTCAACAAACTAAAAGTAACTCCTTCTTGTGGACTAGTTTGACTCTCTTCAATTGCTTTTCTTGTCGGAACAGGAGCATCAAACATCACAGTTTTTCGTTCATTTTTACGAGAATCAATTGATTGTTGCATCAACCTTCCAAATTCTCTAGCAAAGAGCTCATCTTCTTCTTCTTCCGCGGCCTGTTCTTTCATATGCACCACAGCATCTTGATCAACTTCCTCTTCTTCCTCCTCATCATCTTTTTCTTCTATCACATCAGGATCACCATCCTCTTCTACAACATTCTCATGTTCCATTGTATCATTTAAATCATTGTCATTATCATCATCAGGTTCAACATATTGTTGTTGTAATTGAGATCGTGCAATTGAATTCACCATATACACAGCTTGTTCATAATTTGAAATAAATTCCATTTTAGGTCGAAGCATTTCAATAGTTTCCATGACAAAAAATTCAGTATCAATTGGAACTGGGTCTTTTGTAAATATATACATCTACAATTAAATTTAAACAAAAGCTTTACTTGCATAAATACCAACCAATCATCAAGTTTTTTCGCAAGTGATCCTTTTCGGAAACAAGCACCACAGGCATCCAATAATGTACAAGCAAGACGAAGTCTGAAAAAATCATCTGGTGCATCTAAAGGACTATAAACATTCGGTAATGGTATTCCATTCTCTAACAATAAAATTCAATATTGATTTCAAAATACCATGTCCAAATCGAATCAAAAGATATAAAGTTTCAAAAATAGTTGTGGAATCCACCATTCGATAATTATAAAGTTCACCAAGAAACTTCATGGATGCCAATCTTCGTTGATTGTGTTTGAATTGGTTGTGTTCCAATCCAATACGGATAGATTCTAAAGTGTTATCTACAACACCTATTCCAAAATCCGGATAGTAACGTGATAATTCTGAAACTAGAAAGGCCATTAAATGTAAATTTGAAAATTTGATCTTCCACGTTTTAAAAAATAGTTTGTTTAGAATGATTCGAATAGAATCATCATTCCAATCCACTTTGCGAAGCAGTTTCAATACAACGTCAATAGTGCTGCGTGATAGATCTTTGTATACCAATTTTCGAAGAAACAATTCGATAGGCTCTCGATGTTTTTGAACCATTCCAGAAGTTTCAGGAGGATTACACTGGAAAAGTTTAAAAAACAAAAAAGGCATTACTTCATATACAGCATTATCAATCATAAAGGCATACTTTGGATCCATATTCAAAACCGTTTTTTTGCGAAGTAATATATCCTAAAATATCAACTCACCACACATCATACCAAAAAGTTGGCAGTTCTCACGTTAGTCTCGGGGTTAAAGTATAAAAATCGTCCACATGTTTCCAATAGAGAACAAGTTATTTCAACATTATGGAAATTGAAATCTTCAAGTAATACTTTTAAGCAATGAAAAACGATATGACTGGGTGTGACCTTGAATTTAGTTAATTCACCAATAAATCGGATATTCTAATGTTATGTTATATATGCCACCAACCTTGAGTTTTTCTTCAATAAACACTTGCTCTTTCTTTTTTTGATGATAGTGAAAAGATCGTTCCAACTATGACTTTAGTAAAACTATTGCAAACCTCAGCGACAACAGTGGAGCCAACATCAGGAAAATACGGATTTAGAGTTGCAATCAATCTGGAATAGTACGGTAAAAGATCTAGTCTCTGTCTACTGACACCCAAAAGTGCTTGAATCAATTGCTTTCTAGTTCCTTTGTTGTTTACAAAAGCGAATTCAACTGCTAACGAATCAATAGCTTCACGATTTAAAGCATTTAACATCCTGTTTACTATCCCAGTAAATGTTGCTTGTGTGGATTCTCCTTTTATTTCAGGTACATCCGTGTCTAAATCCTCCTTTAATTCACCATCCTCTTGTGCTGGGGGTAACTCTGAAGCGGCAACTTCTTCAGTTTCATTCACCACAGGTGTCTCCACATCGGCATCAATGATATCTTCTACTTGTACAGACGCTTCTTCGGATTGTTTACTTTCGTCATCATTCTTTTTTCCCAAAAGAACACCTGGTACTTGATTAGCAAGATCCAAAATCTGTTCATAAAAGACTTTCATTTCTTCGTTTTCCCATGCACCCAAATTTCCTTCCTATCCATTACTATACCATAACCAAACCTTTTCCTCTTTCCCAGAACGTCCATCCACAATACCAATGGTCATTCGAGTTGTTTCCTCATCTTTAGGTAACTCTGGCATTTCCAGAAACAGATAGGTGGATAACGATTGAGTATTGATTTTGAATTTTTCATAAAGTTTCAATCGTTTTTCGTAAGCTTCTTGTCGATCCTCTGATATCTCACCACCTATACAATGTTAATCATATGGTATTACCTAATCATTAAGTAAAATTCATAATTACGTGCAATGAAAGATTCTTGATTAGATTTTTCTTGTTTTTGTAATTTCTAGTATAAAAAAATTGAAGGGTATACTTGGTGTTCTTTAACAAGATGATTTTTGACGGTATTAAAGTATAAATTCAAGATCCGATTGGTTTCATTGATGATTGGTTCAGTAACAAAAGGTTGACGCAATTCTATTAATTGAGAATCTTGATTATTTTCAATTAAAATCTCATCAGGTAGGAAATAGATGCTAAAAAACTTTACAAAAGTCACCGCCAAGTTGATATTTAAATGTTCTTTGTCTCTTGCCAACTAAACTGTTAATTTTATCTTTCAAATGAGTTGATATTGAAATTTTATCGTTCAAATGAGTACACAATAAAGAGTTATACAACAAAAAGTAAAGTATACAATTACCAATTCAAATAACATTTTAGGAATCAAAGCTTCTTTTAATTTGGCACCATCATCCAGTAAACCCACTAAATATAATTCAGTGAATAAACGAATGTTTGAACGTTCCTTTACAATTCGAAGTTGTTCCTCTTTTTCTTTTCCTTCCATATTGATTCCATTTGCCAGAGTTGAAATGGATTTCAATAGATGAGGTTTTAGTAAATCCATAAAATTCTCAAATCGATAATGTAACATTGAACAGATTTCTACAGCAGTCCATACATCAGCAGAAGTTTTATAGGTTCCTTCAGCAATTGAAGAAGCGACTTCTTCCAAATACTTTTCTAATTTCAAAGACAATAAATCCTTCTTTAATGAATTTGCTTGAACAGCAGTGATACCGGCTTTAATTTTCTTTATGAATCCAGTATTTTTTTTAATTGAACCATCCAAATTTGATAAAGTAGAAGGATCTTTAAAGTTAATGAACCAAGGATATACCAGGTCTAGTTGGATTTGTATTAGCTGATCTTAATTTTAATCTTTGATTCAGTTGCTCTTTTGATTCGATTGAGAATAAGTTTTGATATTTGTCTTCATTTACATCTGGTTCAAGTGCTGGTGACATTGGTAAAAAAACAGAAAATCAAGAAAGAAATTCGGAATTCAATGGAATTTGAGGAATTTAAATCCGTCTTATTCATGGGTTGAATTCTTATCAATTTGTTATGGTATGGAACGAATTGGAACGAATTTGATCGAATTTGTTCCAATTGGAACGAAATTAGAATGAAATGGTTTGATTTCTCAGTTCATTTGATATCAATAAACGTATGGAATTCATCTCTTACAAAATATCGTGAAATTCATCCTTTAGAAATGAAATTCTTATATATTAAATTCAATCATCATGTTTGTTTTCGCTGTTGGAGGTTTGACTGACGTGCTCCTCTACTGCCTCTTCCTCTTCATCATCTTCATCATCATCATCATCATCATCTGTTAGTTCAGCACCATAGATATCTGGATTTGCTTGAAAACATTTCTGCATTTCTCGAAATTGTTCTACACAATCAGCACCTTTTGGTTCTTCCTTTGAGTAAACAAAACATGAGAAAGCTTCTTTGAATTTTTCACCACAAGGAGGTTGAACCATAGGACCGAGACAAGGACAATCCCAATTGACTAATTCATGAATAAATTAAAAGATATTACTTTCACCAGTTTCTGGGTCATAAGCTTCAGCTTGAGCAGCTTCTGTTGAGGTTTGTTTTGATTCTGGGGAGTCGTAAAGTATAATATCTTTCTCATCATCATTGGTACTCATATTGAAGAATTGAAATTAAAATTTTTAATTTTTTTTACCATTTAAACTCAAGAATTCAACCTTTTTAGCGGAAAATTAGAAAGATGAGAATCAGAAGAATGAATTTGATTTGGTTGTTTGTTGGTAAAAGAAACGCGATAAATTGATGGTTTAATTACTAAAAGAAATGGAATTTACGTGAATTCAGAAGAGAAGTTGATACTGGAAAGAATACATTATTATAGTACTTGTTTTTTTATTATTTACACATTCAAGCTATTGTAATATCCTCAGGTCGTTCAGAAATATCACATCCAGAGTCCTTCCTTCCTTTAGAATCTTTGGTAGGAACTGGACTCATCAAACAATCTGTCATATAACTTCGCATTTCAATCTTAATATGCATCAATTCAAGCATATCAGTATAAGACAAACGAGCAACAGGACTAGCAGTTCTATCATATTCATCCGGACTGTAGGTTTCGTTAACTAGCACTGGTTCCCAAAATGTAACTGAATTCATTAAATGATTAATGAATAATACTTCGCGATTTCATTAGTTTAAATACAACGCCATTTATGGAAGGCTTAAGTTGTAGCTTTGAGCCTCATTTTGTCCATGCGTTTCTTGCTTTTATCGTGGTGGAGTTTCGGCAAGCTTCTAGGCACTTGAATTACAAAATCCTTAATATTTGGAACGTTCCCATTAAATTAACTTTTTATTTCAACAATCGCGTCTATCATCACAACGAATTGCAATCTGTAAAACACATTTATGACTCAACCATCCAACCACTTTTAAAGTGATGTTAAAGTTGAATCTATCAAACAATTCACCTTAAACTACCAATAGATTGAACGTTTTTTCGGCTGTGTCGTTTTGCTTTCCATTCAACTTCATCATAGCCCATCCAAAGTCATTGACCTGTTTCAACACCATACACCACCTCTAGCACCACCTACATAGTTTACATATATCAACGTTTCTACTTTTAAAAAGCTAAGTTCAGTGTAAACGATTACAAACGTCGTCAAAGCTACAAATATCTCACCAAGACCAAACTTACCAAACTCAGCATAATTCATTTGGGCTCCTCTAGAATCACCCCTTTGTGATGAAATTTCGTATGACAATACATTGAATAGTTTTCATACAAAGGCTCCTCTATTATAAGGTGTAGTGTACTATCGGACCACTGTAAGTCATAAAAAAGCATTAGAAGCCAATGAGTAAATGAGTACGTATTTCTTTTATAGTGTTCCATCAATGTCATTGAGATTATCCTGAAAGTTTTCTTTAAGAAACAGTAACCACCTGCTGAACACAATGATTTGGGCTATTGCGCAATCAAACACATGAATGAATCAATATCAAAATGCAATAAACAGGATTTTCACATGAAGAAATGAATGAACGTGAAAGTAAAACACAAAACAAGCAGATCATAATAGATCCTTTTACTATTCATCTCCAACAGCAGTTGATCTTGATTACTTATAGATACTTGACCTATCAAACCATTCTCAACTTTCTTTTGAAATACACGGACCGTCGAATTGTTAAAGAAGTATCTGAATAGGACAAAATTGTTTAAAAGTGGATTGGGTGGCATGGACATTGAGGATGTCTGATGACCCGCTGTGTTACTATCTGACATGAGGTCTTTGTAAGGGGGTTACGCAAAATTCTAATTAATTATCGAATATCTGTGAGCAGGCATTCGATGTTGGTGTGGTTAGATCAGCCATGTGAAAACAGGCATCCCTTCAACAGATGGCATTGGGTCAATTGTTTGTGTTTTTCTGCACTTGAACAATCATCATCTTTGATTTCCATTTTTTGCATACGTAGCTTTGGTTTATGATCTAAATTAGATACTTATTAGATCAAATAATAAGTGTTAAGAAATGGACGATCTGAACGTTGAAGCGGAAATAGTTTTAAATTACAGTTGAAACAGGACATTGACAATGTCTACATTATTGCACAACAAACTGAGACACTTCAAATTGAAGTTGAATGATTCAATGTCAATCTAATTAATTCAGCCATGATGATATGGTGATCAGATTTACATATTTGGATATGGGAAAATTATGGAGGTTGTTTGAGTGGTTGAATGAAGATGAACACAAAACCCAACTTGAATTTCAAAGTGTTTATTTGTATTTGGTTTCAAAGGCCAATACAGAGACAGCTTGAACTGAGCGTTACTAGTGCAGTCCC
>JADGIX010000221.1:0-21945 GCA_027595885.1 Globomyces sp. JEL0801
CGTCAAGCAAGAGCTTGTGGATATGGAAAGGGAGATTATCGGTCGATTGATCCTGTACGCTTACCAAAGTTACTCATCATAGCCACCAATCGTCAAAGTTTTGGACTCGTCTAATCAAGCTCAAAATACGTATTCCATATCATTTAATTTGTAGAAATAATGATTGGATTGTATGCGTTACGTTATGGTCGGTGGATGACGGCGGAAACTTGATCAAGGAGTTAACGAAAAGTCGGTTGGTTGGAAATACTGTAGGAGAGTCTAGGTACCTCCATGACTTGACAGATCAACCTGGAACGTATTTTATATTCCCGAGCCTATCGATTCGACTTCCTGGACTGTACAAACTACAGTATCGTCTCATACAAGTATTCAGGTATATACTAAGAGCTGACAAATAGTCCCGATCGATTATCACTACTACCATCGACTGAAGTTATTTCAACCATTTATTCGGATTCTTTTCGGGCCTATCCATCGAAAACATTTCCTGGCAAGTCGAAACCTACGATACTGATGAAATATTTGGCACGACAAACTAGTGATATCAAATCGCGAAACCTGTAGTTCAGGTACTACTTATAAACCCCTAATCCAGTATTTAATCAATATATCGAGCTATTAAATCAATTGCGAATCGTTTTTCATTACTAGGTGAGGTTTGAACCTGTCCACTTAATCCATCGAACTTTCATTGACATTTTAGATTTTATATATGGCAGCGTTTATATGTGGCAGCGATGAGGATGACATTCGAGGGGATCTACGAAGTTACTGTTGGTTTTTATTGCTATTATGCATCCTTCATATGATTATTCCACAAACAGATGTAAAGTATTCTGGAAGACGTACCATTAAACGATGCGGACAGAGTGTAACAAGATTCGGTAGATTGGGATCCATATTATTTCTACAAGGTCACTTTCAATATTTTTCATCATACATCTTTACATATGGTAATTGGATAACTTTTACTTTGGACGAAAATTTATAGACGTGATTTATAGTAAGATAGAGCTTTTGCCGAGATATCTTAAAAGCAGAGTACGAAGAACCTTTCAGTCACTTCTTATTCAGCTGGGCAGTCATACTCATTACACTAATGTAGGTTCTGTTGATACTTGCCAAATTTCAGTTAAATGACGAACTGCAATTATTAGCCAAAAGAGTACTCTTTATCAAGTAGTGACCTCTCAATGGGAGGTATGGGTACGGTTAGACGTATTTTGATCGGCTCGGAATTGTGGAGTCAAAATATATCATCGTGCAGAGCAAATGATCAGAATTCGACTGTCTTTCAATGAGCGATAGTATCATACATTAGTAAGAATAGAGCATTGTTCTAGGTGGAGCCTTTAATTGTAGACCAGCTGAAGGTATTCCAACTCTGGTCAGCATTGTTATTAAAGGTTTGAATCTACTATTAAAGCATAATCAAATACTCCAATATTTGGCAATTTTGGCAGCCTAACAGTTGCCTATAAAAATTAGTTTCATCTGATCACCGATTTAGAAATAACGGTTAACTGTTTCGATTTAGAAATAACTGTTAACTGTTTCTTCAACATTCTGTGTTCAAGTTTCACGTTAAACTATCAGACACTTGAATCACATCTACTGGGTATAACTAACCTTTAGCACAGCAGTTGGAATTGCTACACGTACTTCAATTTAAAGCTAAAAAATTACATAGCATCATTCCAATCATGTACCTTTCTTCAAGACTCACCTACAGTGATCAAAGCAAAGAATAAATGAATAAATAAAAAGAGAGACTCATCCAGAAGCTTATATGGTTCTTTTCTGTCGGAGATGAATATATGCTCGATTCAAATTGATTTTGGGGTAAAGTTTTTCCTAAAATCAGTATGTAGTGTAAATATCACAGTCCTTCACAATAAATAAAATGAAAATTCTCTATGAAAATTATGAAAATGATTTTGCATTCATTCACTGTGATATTTTCTTTAGTTTCGGTATGGTTGGCAGACTGTCACAATTCATGCAACATCAAATGGGGATAACAGCTGACCTAGCAAGAATTATAAATACTGCTAACAGAATAGGAAATCAGTACACATATGTATGTGGTAAGCTTGGTGACACTCTCCACAAAATCGTTACTGAAAAGAGACCCGCTGTAAATATGGCATTTCAATGGTGAGAATACCTATACTTCTATGAATCTGTAAATGGGCTAATTGATCCGCTTATGAGTGAAATCAGGAAAAAAGTTTCAACGGTCCTAAACAGTTATTAATGTATCCCAAGGTTTTCAACCACAGTCGCTGTACACTATTTAGTTAGCTACATATATTGTTGATTGTTTGAAACATCATATATAATAGCATCGATCGAAGAGGTAGTAAATGAGGTCAAGTCGGTTAATCCTTCGGTTAAACTGTTCTTTCGCAACCAATTCTGTAGAACCGCTACTATATAGAGACCTGCTGTATATATGTCATTCCAATGGTGGACATACCAATAGTTCTATCAATCAGTAAATGGACTGATTGATTGGTTTATGAAAGGAGAGAAAATTTTGTTCAAAATTCCTAAATGAATAGTATCCAAAGTTTTTCATTGACAGTTCTCTCTACAATATTTAGTCAGCTACTTATATTGTGCATTGTATGGGATGTCATAAATAATAGTAAGGATTGACAAAGTAGTTAACGGGGTCAAGTGAGTTAATCCTTAATCCTTTTTGGAAACGTGTTTCTTCGCAATCAATTGTATGGAAATACAGCAACAGAATAGCCTCCAATTCGATGATTTTGCTTCAATAATGAATAATGCAGGTGAAAAAATGATTCACTACAACAGAAGCAGTTGAGATAGAGATAATCATGAAGATGTTTCACAACTGCATCTTTCAAATGATTGAAGTATATGAGTATGAGTATTTTCGTATTATAAATCTGCATCAAATTCCATAAAAATATTCCACCAACCTTGTTGTTGAAGTCGTATTTTTTCCACTGGGAATTAGTTTATCGATGCATCCTATTAAATATCCTTATTTTGAAAACATCGTGAAGAAGATTAGCTCTCTATTGCACAAAACACCTTGGGATCTACCAATTTTGAGCATTGCAATCCTAAAATTTGCTAAATTTTTGCGATTGAATTGATTGATATTCTTCATATATGATAGGGGCCATGTACGATGCACCACTGAAATCGTTGTGTTGATGTATTTCCTCATTGACCTCTTCGTTATTTGATTCGATTGTGGGTCTAACCGACTAAATGAGCGCACATGGTATTTTTTGATACAAAATTATAGATATTCTTTTTTCATTGCATCAATTTAAGATAAACATTTATAGTTTTGTAATTAAAAAAATCAACTCGTTTGTTGATTGATCTATTAGCCTACTCGTTAACTAACCCAATTAAGTCCATTCAAGTCGATTTGAACTGTTGCTTTTACAAATATCTTCACCGATACGTACGATCTTGTTTGAGAGAAGTTCATAATTTTTACTCGCGTTTTCAAACAACAGGCAAATTTTAGAAACCTGTAAATGATCACTAGCAACTTGTTGGAAGAAGAATCTAATATTTCACCTATCACTGAAGATTCAGGTTTGAGCGAATATGCTGCGAATGAAGAGAAACAACTCATACCTACACCAACAACACTAGAAATCATTCAAAATCCTCGTCAAGCAAGAGCTTGTGGATATGGAAAGGGAGATTATCGGTCTATTGATCCTGTACGCTTACCAAAGTTACTCATCATAGCCACCAATCGTCAAAGTTTTGGACTCGTCTAATCAAGCTCAAAATACGTATTCCATATCATTTAATTTGTAGAAATAATGATTGGATTGTATGCGTTACGTTATGGTCGGTGGATGATGATGGAAACTTGGATAAAGAGTTAACGAAAAGTCGGTTGGTTGGAAATACTGTAGGAGAGTCTAGGTACCTCCATGACTTGACAGATCAACCTGGAACGTATTTTATATTCCCGAGCCTATCGATTCGACTTCCTGGACTGTACAAACTACAGTATCGTCTCATACAAGTATTCAGGTATATACTAAGAGCTGACAAATAGTCCCGATCGATTATCACTACTACCATCGACTGAAGTTATTGCAACGATATTTTCGGATTCTTTTCGGGCCTATCCATCGAAAACATTCCCTGGCAAATCAAAACCTACGATACTCATGAGATTTTTGGCACGACAAACTAGTGATATCAAATCGCGAAACCTGTAGTTCAGGTACTACTTATAAACCCCTAATCCAGTATTTAATCAATATATCGAGATATCAAATCAATTGTGAATCGTTTTTTGATTAATAGGTGAGATTTGGACCTATCCACTGAAACCATCGAATTTTAATTGACATTTTAGATTTATGGCAGCGTTTATATGTGGCAGCGAAGAGGGTGATCTTCAATACCACTGTTGGTTAATATTACTATCATGTATTGTTGTATATGAATATTCCAAAAATAGAAGAAAAGTAAACAGGAAGACGTAGCATTAAAATTCTGGCAGACGGTATCAAGATTCGGATCCATATTATTTCTACAATGTCGCTTTTAATATTTTTCATCATACATCCTTATAGATGGTAAATGAAAAACTTTTACTTTAAACGAAAATTTATAGACGTGATTAAAAGTAAGATAGAGCTTTTTACGAGATATCTTCATAACAGAATACGAAGCGTATGCAACCCAGTGGTCAGGGCGTTCATCCCCATTCATTTCACATTTTAGATTGTATATCTGGAAGCTTCTATTCTAGATTATAAAATGATCTTCGCAGCAATGAGCATGGAAATCTGGATGAACTACAAAGACACTGTTGAATTTTAATAGTACCATACATCCTTGCAGATGGATATTCTTTTTAAACGAAATTATTACAGAAGGGTAGCTATGTTATAGCTATTTCTGATCATCAACAGAAGAAACCAAAGCGCAAGAAACTTGATTAAACAATGGCGACAGACGGTATCAAGCTTGGACTTATCCACTATTAATTCATCTAATTTTCATTGACATTTTAGATTTTATAAAAGAGAACTGTTTATCAAGTAGTGAGCTCTCGATGGGAGGTATGGGTTACGGTTAGACGTATTTTGATCAACTCGAAATTGTGGAGTCAAAATTTACCATCGTGCAGAGCAAATGATCAGAATTCGACTGTCTTTCGATGAGCGATAGTATCATACATTAGTAAGAATAGAGCATTGTTCTAGGTGAAGCCTTTAATTGTAGATCAGCTGACGGTATCCCAACTCTGGTCAGCATTGCTATCAAAGGTTTGAATCTACTATTAAAGCATAATCAAATACTCCAATATTTGGCAATTTTGGCAGCCTAACAGTTGCCTATAAAAATTAGTTTCATCTGATCACCGATTTAGAAATAACGGTTAACTGTTTCGATTTAGAAATAACTGTTAACTGTTTCTTCAACATTCTGTGTTCAAGTTTCACGTTAAACTATCAGACACTTGAATCACATCTACTGGGTATAACTAACCTTTAGCACAGCAGTTGGAATTGCTACACGTACTTCAATTTAAAGCTAAAAAATTACATAGCATCATTCCAATCATGTACCTTTCTTCAAGACTCACCTACAGTGATCAAAGCAAAGAATAAATGAATAAATAAAAAGAGAGACTCATCCAGAAGCTTATATGGTTCTTTTCTGTCGGAGATGAATACGATTATCGAATACGTTGTCTATAAGAGACAATTACATACTATTAGACATAAGAGCAGTTCGGAGATGAATATATGCTCGATTCAAATCAATTTGGGGTAAAGTTTTTCCTAAAATCATTATGCAGTGTAAATATCACAGTCCGTCACAATAAATAAAATGAATATTCTCCATGAAAATATGATTTTGCGTTCATTCACTGTGATATTTTCTTTAGTTTCAGTATGGTTGGCAGACTGTCACAATTCATGCAACATCAAATGGGGATAACAGCTGAGTATACTTGCTTGCGCCAATTACTCTTTCTCAGTTAGGTGATATTCTATTGGTGCTAAGACGAGATATCAAACGGAACGACTGGGCACACCAACTGTTTGTTCAATCTATTCGAGTTGGTTCATTTCAAATACGTATTTGTAAATATGACCATATTGAGGTCCAAACAGTTATTAATGTATCCCAAGGTTTTCAACCACAGTCGCTGTACACTATTTAGTTAGCTACATATATTGTTGATTGTTTGAAACATCATATATAATAGCATCGATCGAAGAGGTAGTAAATGAGGTCAAGTCGGTTAATCCTTCGGTTAAACTGTTCTTTCGCAACCAATTCTGTAGAACCGCTACTATATAGAGACCTGCTGTATATATGTCATTCCAATGGTGGACATACCAATAGTTCTATCAATCAGTAAATGGACTGATTGATTGGTTTATGAACTATATAGTGGAATAGGTCATACAACCTTCCCAGATCGGATGGTTCAGAAATGGAAAGAGCTTTAATAAGTTCAAAAGTTTTTGGAACTGCGTTTTGTTTTCCAATAGATCGATCTGATCCCAAACAACCATTACATGTGTTTTTTGGCCGTGAAAGTATATAGTTGTAGTAAATATTATCTAACATCCACATATGCACCAAGTGCCATCAAATTATACTTTCCCATCATTGACATTTTTGTTTGCAATTCAACATAATTATTTAGAGAATAGATTCCATACACCTCCTCCCATCTTTAAAGTCTTTATGAATAAGAGCACGTGCCAATATATCAATATACCATTTTAAGTCTTTCCAATCCTCTATTGATTTGATTAGTAATTCACTGATGATCTACATGCATTACAGCAATCGTGTACCATGTGGTATTTGAGGTTTCATTTTTGATCGCTTCGTATACGATTCCATTTCGAAGAGTTAAGGGACATTTTGTGAAAAAGTTTTTCAAATTATTTGATTCGATTGTGGGTCTAACCGACTAAATGAGCGCACATGGTATTTTTTGATACAAAATTATAGATATTCTTTTTTCATTGCATCAATTTAAGATAAACATTTATAGTTTTGTAATTAAAAAAATCAACTCGTTTGTTGATTGATCTATTAGCCTACTCGTTAACTAACCCAATTAAGTCCATTCAAGTCGATTTGAACTGTTGCTTTTACAAATATCTTCACCGATACGTACGATCTTGTTTGAGAGAAGTTCATAATTTTTACTCGCGTTTTCAAACAACAGGCAAATTTTAGAAACCTGTAAATGATCACTAGCAACTTGTTGGAAGAAGAATCTAATATTTCACCTATCACTGAAGATTCAGGTTTGAGCGAATATGCTGCGAATGAAGAGAAACAACTCATACCTACACCAACAACACTAGAAATCATTCAAAATCCTCGTCAAGCAAGAGCTTGTGGATATGGAAAGGGAGCAAGGGAGATTGATTGATCCTGTACGCTTACCAAAGTTACTCATCATAGCCACCAATCGTCAAAGTTTTGGACTCGTCTAATCAAGCTCAAAATACGTATTCCATATCATTTAATTTGTAGAAATAATGATTGGATTGTATGCGTTACGTTATGGTCGGTGGATGATGATGGAAACCTGGATAAGGAGTTAACGAAAAGTCGGTTGGTTGGAAATACTGTAGGAGAGTCTAGGTACCTCCATGACTTGACAGATCAACCTGGAACGTATTTTATATTCCCGAGCCTATCGATTCGACTTCCTGGACTCTACAAACTCCAGTATCGTCTTATACAAGTATTCAGGTATATACTAAGAGCTGACAAATAGTCCCGATCGATTATCACTACTACCATCGACTGAAGTTATTTCAACCATTTATTCGGATTCTTTTCGAGTATATCCATCGAAAACATTTCCTGGCAAGTCGAAACCTACGATACTGATGAAATATTTGGCACGACAAACTAGTGATATCAAATCGCGAAACCTGTAGTTCAGGTACTACTTATAAACCCCTAATCCAGTATTTAATCAATATATCGAGATATTAAATCAATTGCGAATAATTTTCAACTAGATCTTTGAGTTCCTGTTGCTGTAATTAATTACTGGTTAGAGTGAGTTTAGCAAAAACCGTGAATTGATTTTATAGTGACCGATGAGCACTATTTTTTTCGGCTTGATCGATGGTTTATTGCTCTATTTGAAACTCCTATAACTTCCAAGATTGTTTGTAAAACAATGGCTGAAGTATCCACAACTTGAAAGATAAAAGAGATGGTTGATTTTAATCTCTAAACGTAAATTTTAGAATTGAAATTGAGAAAGTAACTAACTATCGTCTGTTAGATGAGAGTAGCTTCTGAACAGATGGTATGATGATAAGTAACCTGTGACTACAAACAGAAATGAGTTGCGATATAATTATTGTTTCCATAGCATTAATATTCGATATTGCTATTGTTTACCTATCATCAATGCGACTCTTTATTAGCTGGACCAAACATTAACTCCCAATGAACCTACGTAAAATAATAAAAAAGATTCTGTACACTTCAAATTTTCGGATAGCAGTTTTCCGACTATCGGGATATTTTTATCCATAAGTGAAGTGCCGGTACCGGACTTCCCAATAATGTCAAATTTGTAATTCTATTGATTCATCTGATATAATCCGTTTAGCAATCTTGATCTCTTTCAATCAATTCAACAAGTCGAAAATTGTTTTCTTTCCAGTATATTTTGTTACGTCATCCAAATGGCTATCATAAATGATTGTTGATATTTATCAAAAGATAAGATAATAAATAAACGTTTGATTTGGGTTGGTGATATCAGTAAGTATCGTTTATAAAAAAACTGTTTAAAATCCCGATTTCATATTATCAACCATGATAGTTATATAGACCTAATGCTGTTAGAATACTACCTTTTTAATAAGTGTAATTCTATATCTGTTGTCAATTACAATCCATTTATTTTTTAATGCGAATCCAATCGATGATGTTCTCTTCAAACAACAAGATTCATTCACTTTCAATTAGGTGTATACTGATGCAGTTTTGTATTAGTTAAGTGGGATGAACAAAGGTTAGATGGTGCGGTGAGATATGATTTTATCATCGATTTGTAGTCAATTTGCTAAGTTGAAAACATCCAGTTAAATATGAATATATTCTTTCTCTTTATAACAGATTTCATCCTTTGTCCTTATGTTCTAATGATTTCACTATACAGATTTCATCCTTTGTCCTTATGTTCTAATGATTTCACTATGTTTACTCGATTTGTAGTCAATTTGCTAAGTTGAAAACATCCAGTTAAATATGAATATATTCTTTCTCTTCATAACAGATTTCATCCTTTGTCCTTATGTTCTAATGATTTCACTATGTTTAAATGAATTGTTAGCTAAGGTGAAGTGTCCAGTCTAAAGTGCATGAATAACAATCATTATCATCTTATATAAATGAATAAGTTATCATTTAATTGTAATGAATTATTTAATTTGAAGTGAACTAAAAGCAATTAGTATATCCTAATATCTGATCCATCATTAAAACATTTACCGAAACCCAAATTAATAAAGCACCTCAAAATTCCAATTTCCATAATCAATTTATCAAAATGAATCATTATTTATTCGGATTTTGAATGTCAAAATGTTATGAAGAATACATTACAATGACAAACGATGACTCATCCTCACACACTCTGATTCCCCCTTAAATAGAAAGAATCTTAAAAAAAATTAAACTAAAAATCTTATGTTTACGTAAAATAATTCAATGAATTTTTATCTTGTAGTAGAAAGAAACAGAAATTGATACCCAATCCCATCAAGTTGGAAATGGTTCAAAATCCTCATCAAGGAAGAGCTTGTGGTTATGGAAAGGGTGATTATCGATCTATAGACCCTGTACAAACTATTATTCAAATTAATTCTTGTAGGTTCCCATTGTAAAAGTATTGGATGATACCAATCAATCGGAAAACACGTATTTTAAACCAATTAATGTATAGTGATAATGATTGGATAATGTGTGTCACTCTATGGTCAGTAGATAATGAAGGAAATCCAACAAAAGAGTTAACAAAGAGTCGAATGGTGGGAAATACAATTGGGGAATCAAGATATCTGTATGATTTGGTAGATGAACCTGGAAGTTATTTTATATTTCCAAGTATATTCATTCGAGTCCCTGGACTATACAAACTTCAATTTCGATTAATCCAGGTCTTTAGGTATAACAAAATATTGTAATGACTAGTCCTGATCGAATGACACTTTTACCAGAGACTGAAGTAATATCAACAATATGTTCGAATACGTTTGAAGTATACCCAACAAAGACATTTCCTGGTAAATCTAAACCATCTGTGTTGATGAGGGTTTTAGCCAAACAGACTCATGATATTAAGTCTAGAAGTTTGTAGTGTTCTTTGATAGTAAATTGTTTATCTAATATACAAATGTATAGCAGTATTTCATTTCATTTCATGATAGAGTGAATGACTTTCATAAATCCATTCCTTTAATGATAACCATATACTTACTAAAGAGAAGCTTTCACTATCCCCTACATACAAAGTAAGCACTTGCTTTTCAAACTCCTTTTCAAGACTCAAATTTTTGTAAAGTGATTTTTGTCTTTTTTTTTCCGATGGCGGATAAATTGATGATTTGATTCTGAATTGGATCAATCAAATTGACAGATGAAAATCACGTTCAAGTCAGTAAATCACGATAAATTGATGTCCAATTCAAAAGATGAGTGATTAACAGAACTAAACTAACAATACTAAAAATATGTTGTTGTTCTAATCATTAAAAAAAGAAATTTACAATTAGTAGGAAACTGTCATGATGAGAATAAATATCTTGATTGAAGTTTATACATAGATGATTAGAAACAATATTTGGTACCGTCACGTCAATCATAACACTTCAAAAAATATTGATACCTATCAAACATCACAATATCATTTAAATACATTAAATAATTAAAAACATCTTGCAAATGAGTAAAACAGAAGAATTGAATCAAGATTTTGGCTTTTCGCGTTTATCATTATCGATTGATGAAGAAACAAAAAGAGTTATCAAAACGGTAGAAATTTGTTATGAAGACGTAATTATCAAAGAAGGCCAGGACAACTACTATATTCATATCGATATATTAACAGGAGCTCACTCAACCATTTGTGCAGCAATTAATAGCTACATGTTAAAAAGAGATTACCACGATCCTAGAAGGTATCCCATCTTCTTTAATAATGCACTTGGTAATAAGTCAACTTTGAAAAAGAAGCGAGAGGTTTGTGATTGTACGCCCTCTTACTATGAGATTTGGAAAGTCAAGGCAAGCACATTTAGCGTCAAAGACTTCTTTGTTCACTTTCTAAAGTACAGCTATACTTTTACTATTCGTCTCATGATTATTCGTAACAATGAAGACGAGTTATTTGAAAAAAGTTATAACACAGAGAAGATTCCAAAGCCTTTAGACCAAGAAGAAGGGGAAGTCCAAATTGTTGAAGTAGTTCAAAATACTTTAATAAAAGAAGAAAACGGAAAACATCACAGTGCTGAAGAAGTAGTTCAAAATACTTTAATAAAAGAAGAGAACGGAAAAGGTCACAGTGCTGAAGAAGTAGTTGAAAATACTTTAATCAAAGAAGAATAAAAGTTCAACTCTTTAAAAATCGCGTGTCTATTGGAAAGTATGTGGTTCTAAGGAACTGTTTCTTGAAACAAATGGTTTTTAAACAGTGCATGCTTGAATGTAAACTAAAATGATACACTACCACTGTTTTTTAAAAAGACTGTTTAACTGGTTAAAACAGTACAACTATAGACAGCATTTAGAACATTAAATTGTCTACTTACTAAGAGTTTAGTAAGATTCAGAATGAGTCACAATTGTTGACGTCATAAGTCACGAACGTTGACGGCTGTGGTGGTACTGTAAGGGATGGAGAATTAACCAAAACAGTGGCTGATGACAGACTTAAAGGCGGATTTATTTGTATGATAAAACACAATCATTTTGTACTTGTCTTTTAAATTTCTATTCATTTGTGTATGTCAACTCAAGTATTTCCGTCTCCCGATTCTACAATCACGTTAACCAGAGGTGGTTTATTACCAAGAGAATTACTTCGAAATTATTCTTTTGATTCACTATATTCCAATATTGTTATTGATGATCACATTTCAGAAGTATCTTCTCAAATTGAAAATGAATCTTATTATTCAGAACCTGATGATTTGGATGATTTTGATGTATTGGACGAATTTCCAATTTATCGTACCATAAATCCTCAAACTGAATCAAAACCACAATTGTCTATTAATGTCTATCCTTCAACACATGAATCACTTACAGACTATCAAAATAGTCTTCAACATCAAGATGTAACATGTTCATTAGAACATGAAAATGATTCACATTCTACTGTAAGTGAAGATACTATTATTCAGAAATCTATTGGAAACTCTCCAATATCACAAGAAGATCAAGAATCATCACTTGATTGTTTAACTCCTTTACCTGAAATTCCATTTCTACAACGTCGTGAAATGTTTCGTCATCCTCATCAAGATTATAATGGTCAACATCTCAATGTTCCATATCAAACCCAAAGAAGATCTAGTGCACCTCATGTTTACAATCGGCCATTACTTTATCCTTATGATTCACTAACTTCTTTTGATGATTCAACACCTTTACCATCAATGACAAATGATTATATATCTGAAGATTCTACGGTTGTTAATAGTACTCTACCTGATCAATTACCTAATCCTGATTTTAATTACAGTGGAAGACAAAGGTCAAAGAGTTTGGATATGCGTCGCGTTCAACTTGTTTCTCAGATTCCTCCAAAGAAGCGAAAGAGCTTCTTGCATAAGCTCTTTAAACCTATTTTACATTGTAAATAAAATGTGAACTCTACTCAAAGACAGTGTTTATTCTATTTAATACATTGTTTGAATACCAGTTATCCTTTTACTGCTAAAATCTTAATTGCAATACTGCTTTTATGGTTACTAAGATATTCTGTTGATAGTAATACCAACTATTCTCATTAATCTCAAAAGAGTAAAACAAGGATTTTGGATGATATAATCAAGAAAAGAAATGTATTAATTAATTCTACATTTGAAAAATTTAAGCAGATTTTCTTTCTTGAAGAGCAGCTAAAGATGAGAATCATTAAATAAATACCAAAGGTTCCCTTGTTAGCATAACGTTGGTTACGACGGAACTTTGGGCAAACACCGTTCAAAGAAACCTTGACTTGTTTGACAGGTTTTTTGATACCATTACGATGAGCTTTTTTGTTTTGGTTGTGATTGGTGTGATTCTTTGATTTGGACATTGCTACAAGTTGTTAATAAAATCCAATGAATGAGTGATATGATCAAGTTGTTTATTGATGAATGGTTTGAATATCAATAATTTATGGATGGATGGATTGATTGTGTGATTGTTGAAATCTTACCTTTGTAAAGTAAAGTGGTTGTTTGAAAATTATCAAGTAAATATACGCCACACTGAAACTTTTACTTCAATGGGAGGAATAGCAGAATCAGCATTAGATTACCTTGTCTTGGAGACAGCTGGTCAATTGGAAATACAGAGTTTGGATCAAATAGGATACCGTGTTGGTTATTCCCTTGCAGAGAGGTAATAAAAACTACCTTCTCTCTATCTTATCACAAATTCATCTGAAAATTATACCCTAAATTATTAGAATGGCTAGAGATAGACCTAGATTTACTGATACATTGGATATCGTCAAATTCATTTGTAAAGATTTTTGGATCCTGGCTTTCCAAAAACAAATCGATAATTTGAAAACAAATCATCGTGGAACTTATGTATTATCCGACAATTCATTTCGGTATCAATTCAGAATCCTAAATTATAGATGGTTATCCACAATGTCTTCCGATCTCATCACACCTGATCAGGCCACGACTTATTACCAAAATGTAGCATTATTGTATTAATCTTAAAGCATCTTGCAATACCCTGTGGAATTATACGTGGTGCCATGTCGAATTTGGGAGTCAATTGTACAGTGGTTGCCGAAGTTTCCTCAAGTCCTTCTTGTAATTACAATACCTTAACTTTAGGTACTTTTCAAATCAAATTGAATAGTCGTTAATTTTCTTTAAAAAAAAAAGAACTCTTTTAAATATAGTATCAACGATTTCCATATTTTCAATGTGTACAGATGTGTACACAACACATCCAAAACGTTCATATCAGACAGCATTCTAATCATTCCAATTACATGTTGTATGTAATGAGTACATAATATTAGATTATTAACACAACACTAAATGTTTTTGATTGTTCAATGATTTGTTTAGAACTATCAAACATTTGTAATGTAGCCTCAACTTTTTTCTAATAAAAATCATGGAGACGGAGGCAAATGAAGATCTTCAAGTAGTATCAGACGAGCAGGTGGAGGTGACCGTGGATTCTGATGCACCTAACCTCCATTCTCAAGAACAAATTGTTGACTCTAAATCAAGTGATCCTGAACTTGTCCCTGAAATTGAAAAGCAAGATAGTCAACAATTGGAAATGGAATCAAATCAGAATGATGATACCGTTAGTGCACCAGTAGAAATTGTGGATACTCAGCCAGCTACTGTTGAGATAGTTGCCTCGGATGAGCAGATTCAAATATCAAATTCGGTACAGGAGATTGTACCTGAAAAAGTGGTTGAGCCAGTAGTTATTCCAACTCAAAAGTCGTCCGTGGTGGTGACACCATCTCAACCTCTTGCAGTACCACAACCTCCAAAGCAACGGACATCATTTGTACGTCAATCTACCCGAGCATGCGATTTATTAAAACTATATACGTTGGCTCAACTTGACCCACTAAACAAAGTCAAACCACCCACAACCAACGATTACAATATCCAACTCCCAAAACAACCTATCCCAGACCCTTACCCGTATCGCCATTACCGACCCTTCCATCCATGCAGTAACCGTCTACTAGCAATGAAATGGGACCAAACTAACCGCGATCAACACCTAAAAGCACTAGCCATGGCACGCTCCACTGTTGATAATGGTACCCCTAAACCCTACCTACATCTCCAATACAAACTCAAAAAACATCAAATCGAATATGGTAAATCGACAAACTAATCATTAGATCGTCAATGTGAAATTCATCGTAATAACAAAATCTTGTTGGATCGTATGTCCCACATTATGTATATGGAAGCAAAAGACCCTAAAATTCATATCACTGATAATCCAGACAACATTATTGTTTCCAATTCTGGATTTCGTGCACGTAGAGCTGCACAAATACAATTAGAAAATAAGGTACGTATTTTATATATATCAAACATCATAACACTATAAACATACAACGAAACAAGAAAAAAACTAAAATGTTTAGAAAATGTTACAACGATTGGAATCAAAACAACCAAACTACAATCATTATCATCAAATGCATCAACGATACAATAATCTAGCGTATCTAGAATCAATATCCATGTACCCCGAACGTTACACGATGGAACGTCGAGAATATAAAAACAAAGTTGGTGATAGTTTTGCAAAGAAAAAGATCATTACTAATTATTCTGATAAAGTTCGTACTAAATTTCTATCGAATGATACACGTAAAGTCAAGAAGAGTACACGTGCTGAGAAAGTGTTGCCAGATATTCGACCAAAGACTTCTACAATGGATCAAGAAACTTTGTTGAAAGGGTTGGAATCTATTTCAGATGGAATGGCTGCGATCCAGGTATAAATTCTTTTTTTGTTGTATTTCAATGGATCTTATTTTCTTTACATGTTACTATTACCATCAAAAATAAAAGTATCAATATTCAATTCTGTGATAGTCTTTGATAATTCAATTTATTCAATTTTACAAATGAGAATGTTGTAGATAAGTTACATTTCTCCCTATTTATCCTTTTTACGAAAGTAATCACCTAATTTTTCAATAGCTTCAACTACACGTTACAACCTTAAACATACCTGCCACAGATCCATACATATTACTATCATATAAACCAATAATATAATGACTCAGTGTTTGTGAAATGATCAATCCATCCTTTTCATTCTTGGCATATATCGATAATGAATCGGCTCTAAATGCCTAAATAAATCATTTAATCAGTTGGTCTGATACTTTGAATGTATTATCCATGAGTGATAGAAATGCATCTGCTTGTCGAATATCGCTAGGATTATTGAATCCATTATCGATTCTTGTGAATTCCTGTGGTGTTATCTATGAAATTAACGATAAGAATTTTATACCACAAAATGAGTTGATTTTGCTTTGATACTTCCATCCTTCTTTTTGATTATTGCTGCGTGAGATATATGTTTTGTTCCTAATAACGCTTCTTGAAGTAATGCATTCATATTTAACGCGACTTTTTTTAGAAACTTTTTGTTTACTGTTGTAAATGGTTATTTAAAAGTTATTGATAGTACTACGTGTCTTTAATCGAAATGCGATTCAAAATCACTGAGTTTGAATATTCGGCCGTGACAAAAGATCTCCTGACTATGACAATCAAAACTTTTCTCAAATCAAAAAGAATCGAATGTCAATAGGATTTTTTAAAGTATTTCTGTTCACGATATCAATTTTATTAGGATGTTTTGTCAGTCTCAAAAATACTTTCGTCCCACTTAATCAACAAACAAGTAACTTGGTATTAAATCATATCATACAATCAAATTTCATTTCAACTGATCATTTACTGATTTCAAGAATTATTTGTACGATTGTGGTTTATTCGACCGTTCTAGTATTGATTTTCAACAAAAATCGAAGTGTTATACCATGTAACAACCTCGACTTGACGATTCGTACTGTTAGAATGGATGCTAGTAATTTATTTGCAACCTTCACAGTTTGGTCTTGGAACCTTCAAGGAATCTATTTTCTATCCACCTTATATTTACATCTAAACAATCAACCATCATCAATTATAATTCAAACAACAGCTATTTTATTCGAGGTGTGCTTTGCCGTTGCAATGTTGGTTACTATCGTCGTAACATTTATTCTAATACCTGTTGGAATGAAACGAGGTCAAAATGTTCAAGGTATGTTTAAACCACAATCATTGATTATGCACAATTTGAATATGATTTTTATGGTTATGGAATTGATTTGGAATCAAATTCAAATTGATTTAACTCATCTACCATTTGTTATTCTATATGGATTAACGTATGTGGTATTTGCTTGGATCTATGCAAATATTCGAGGTTATTTCTTTTATTTTTTCTTGAATTACAATCAACCGCGAGCTATTCTAATGCATTCTGTGTTGGTTTTTGCTTTATCCCTATTTTACGTGTTCGCTTACTTGGTTACGTTGGGCTTCAACCCTGAAGATAATCCCTTGGCTTTTCCTTTGTTGATAATTGGGACCCTTTTGATTTGCCGTTTTCGTGTACCGAATATAAAGCCTGATAGTGCCAAACATTAATATATTTTTTTGAAAGGGAAGATCTATATTGTACTAAACAATTTTGGGACACAAAAATGATTAAATTCCACAAAAGAGTTACAAACCAGTCTCAATTTTGGTTATTTGGAAGATGTGTATATGCAATAGGGCTTTAACACATTTATTTCATGACGCTTCTTGTATGTACACATTGCGTCAACAAAGCAACGCCTTTTGGCTTTGACTAACTGAATTCGTACATACTAACTGTGAAACATGTGTTTTGTACACAAAGAATTTGAGCGTCGCTTTTTTCTTTAAAAAGCATCAAAGAATATTTAAAATAACAGAAATTCTTCAATGAACGAAGGGAACGATACAATGACGATGACGAGAGGTGGGTTGATACCAAGGGAAATGCTCCAATTATATACCTTCAATTCTTTATACTCCACCATACCAAATCCTACTGATGAACTTCCAAAATCAAATCATTTATCATATCATGACTTTCAATGCTACTCGTTACAGTCACTTGATACTCAAGAATACTCTCCTTTTGATGACAACAGTTCAATACCAGATACATGTTTGATACGATTTCCTACTTTGGATAGTGATTCCACTATTCGTAGCCAGAACAGTCAAGATTTTGAAGACACTCAATCTGACTATTCGTCTATACATGAATTCGATGAACAGTATGTACATGATATATCCATACAAGAACGATGGGATTTTCAAGATAACTCATCCATATTTATCAATGAATATCTGGGATCATCCACTGATATCACAATACAAAATTGTCCATCTACTGAAAACACAAATCAAAAGCAAGAAGATCTAATATCCCTATCAACAGTAGAATCTAACTTTGATTATTTAATTCCTCAATGTACACCTCAAAAAATTCAAATTGATACTCATAAATCTACAAAGAGGAAATCGTTCATGAATCGTCTATTTAAATCGAACATGGTGATGGACATCAATATCGCTGGCAAGTAGCAAAGGAGGAGATCATTCTTTCGTCTACTTAAACCAATAGTTTAAAGATTACCATTGATCTATCTTGTAAACAGTGTTATTGTATAATTATTTGGAACCTCATTACTAATAAACTACTTTTTTAAAATGAACAGAGTATCATTTGATTCAGAGTAGTATTTCATTCAATTGTAAGACTTGAACATCAGCGTCTGTTCACTGTGTTCCTTTGCCAAAAAGTGATTGAACCTTGGTAAAAGAAGACCAGATCTTTTTCCTCCTTAAAAGAGACAAGGATATTTAATCGATCAGGGGAACTTCTAACCTCACATTTTAAAATGTAATCACCACCCTTTTCGTCCCACCAATGCAAGTATTTTGTTCTTTTTCAAGGAAGGATTTGCTTGCGATTCGTTGATCTCTGAAACTCTCTCGGTTAATCGAATCATAAATTCAATCCTATCTGCATACTGGATTAGTCGTTTTGGAGAGCATAGCTGATGGACAAAACAACGAATCCAAGTGATTTAGAAGAGCTATCAAACGGAATACTACATTCCATCATCCAGTACCTTTCAATCGATCAATATCAATCTTTCATTCGTTTATCAAAGCGTACTAGTGATCTCAATTTCGCAATTCATCATCTACATCAACTTTACCAATCAAAAACTCTTTTCAAAAATTCTAAATGGTTCAAACAATATCTTGATTTAAAATTTTTTGATTATCATGAAGCTTTTCAATTTGCTGTTTGTCATGGATATATAGATATTGTTACGTTATTACTAGATTATACGAATGTAGATCCATCAAATGATCATAACATCGCTCTGTTAGAAGCTATTCGTAATCATGATCAAGATATTATCAAAATACTACTGAATGATTCAAGAGTGGATCCATCTACACGTGATAATGAATTCCTCATCCTTGCTTGTAGTAATAATCAAATAGAAACAGTTGGAATGTTACTGAATGACAAAAGAGTGGATCCAACTTCATTTGACAATCAATCTTTAAGAAGAGCTACACGTTATGGTCACCAATCTGTTGTCTCTGTGCTATTGAATGATCCAAGAGTTGACCCTTCTAGTCGTGATAACGAAGCGTTGATATCTGCTGCTAGACATAACCATTCAACAATCTTTAGACTTTTACTCAATGACGAAAGAGTAAATCCCTCTGCTCGCAACAATCAAGCACTAAGAATCGCTATACAATATGGATATCAGGATATTCTCAAACTGTTATTGAATGACTCAAGAGTGGAATTCATTCAAGATAACGAACTCTTGGTAGAAGCTGTCAACTGTGATACTAACATTGTTAGAATGCTATTAAATGACACCAAATTGGATCCATCTGCTGCATACAATCGACTGTTAAGACTAGCTGTAGAATATGGACATAAAGAAATTGTGGATAAATTATTGAATGATGTCAGAGTGAATCCATTCGTCCATAAGAATAAGTCAATAATTGCTGCTTCATCTAAGAATGAGAGTGAAAAGGTTGGATAATTACCGGAAGAAGACTCATACCCACATATCGTTTAATGATGATGTACTTCACAATATTTTCGTATACTATTGACTTGCTATATACTGACTTCAGAATGGCATACAACCAGGAAAGATTCAAATAAACTACAGATTCAATGATATTTTACTTATTTTTGACAGGGAGTAAGCAATATGAAAAGCTACTTGTTAATTGTACGATTAACAAAATCCTAACATTCCCAGATAAACCCCTATTTTGCTCATTAAAAAAGTATACCAATCGAAACCACCAATTCAATACGGAGCAAATATATATTAAACCTCAGATAGGTCTCTCAGCTGAATATATACTTCAATAAAGTAATATCCGCTTTTGGATCTTGTAAAAGCATATTGATCATCATTGTCACCGTAATTCATAGCGAATCTGAAGCTTCACTATCACGAGCAGTTGGGTTCACTCTGGTATCCTTTAATAATAGCCGATCTGCATTCTTCTGTCCATTTCGTACAGCTTTATTATCTGCTGCAGAAGGATCAACCCTTTCATCTTTCAGTAGGGTTAATTGCAAACAGCAGTACGCAAAGCTTCATTGCTATTTGCGGATGGATCTAATCGATCGAATTGCGCCTGCATAGCCGTCTGTAGCTGCCATTTGTGATATTTGGATCAATTCTACCATATTTCAACAACCTCTTCGCTATCAAGTACATCTAGAAGACTCAAATCACCATTATGCTTCGAGTAATACAAGAAAGCATTGTTTGACATCTCTCCGAGGATCAACTCTTTCATCTTGAAGCAACATCTCCACAATTTGAATGTTTCCAGCTCCAGTAGCATATCGGAAAATTTCATCTTTATGAGCCATGGATTCACTCTTGAGTCTTTGAGTATAATCTTGAAAATGTCCAAGTCTCTATTTGCTTCGATGTGCGAATGAATGGCAAGTTATATTGTATTGCAATTCGATGGGAAGTTGTTCGGTGTAGCTTAGATAGTATCCGTTAGCATCCAAACACATCGGACTGTAGTTCATCGTCACTTAAATCAATCAAATTATCGGTTGGTTTGGTAAAGATTTTTCAAAAGAATCCGTGACAAGATGTGACAATTAAAAATTGCATGTGTAACCAAAAGGAGTTTTACCGGATTTTGAGAAGGTAAAGCATTGATTTGATCCAAAGACACCATACACAATCCATGGATCAATATGCTTCTTGGTGTTGGCACTTTATCCGACAAAGAGACCGTCCATGTTCTCTCCGATTCAACCTCATTGTACATCTGTATAATTTCATGTTGGAATTGGGTTATTAGCTATCGGTAAAGAATCTATAACTGGTTGATTTATTTTTAATGAATTCGATTGTACCACTTGAATTTCATCTGTCAAATACTTTCTCTCTTCCTCAATCGACTTGGACTGGATCTTCAATTTCAATTCAATTTCATAGCTTAGAAACCTAATACTCAAAAGGAAGGATTCGCAGTTATGAAATTCCTGGGAAACTCAAATAATACACTAATCATTGCAGATCAATTGAATTCACTCTCAATGATACTCCAATAATCCATGACAACTGGAAATCTTTAACAGGATCAATTCACCGTAACCAAATGTGTTTAACCGGTGATTTTCATTGAAAATGTGGATTGCCTTGGTAAATCATTGCAGAACCACAAACGCGTTGTACCACTTGAATTTCATCTGTCAAATACTTTCTCTCTTCCTCAATCGACTTGGACTGGATCTTCAATTTCAATTCAAATTCATAGTTTAGAAACCGAATACTAAAATGGAAGGACTCGCAGTTATGACATTACTGGAAAAATCAAATAATACACTAATCATTGTAGATCAATAATTCACTCTCAATGATGCTCCAATAATCCATGACAACTGGAAATCTTTAACAGGATCAATTTACCGTAACCAAGTCTCTTTAACCGGTGATTTTCATTGAAAATGTGGATTGCGTTGATAAATCATTGCAGAACCACAAACGCG
>JADGIX010000222.1:0-21911 GCA_027595885.1 Globomyces sp. JEL0801
CCCATTGCCTCTCGGATGCAAACCGAGCGCTCTACCATTTGAGCTACACCCCCAAAGGTCTCACCGAGATTCGAACTCGGGTCACCAGATTCAAAGTCTGGTGTGATAACCACCTACCAAGAATATCACGGTTTTCTAAGATCTTGAACATCAAACTTGTATCCATCTTAGCTTATTCAGAAATGACCTTTTAGCCCTAAACAACTATCTCTTTTCCGCCATGTTCAGCCCAAAGTATTGCATCCAGTTTTAAAGTGCTTATTCGTGGACTTCATAGTGATTTCTTCACCGCAGCATGGGCATGGTGTTTTAGTGTGTGGACATTCTGATTGGATTGAGTCTTTTACAACCTTCATTTCCACATCTAACCATGTGGTTCTTCAGCTATTTCTCAAGCAACGCGTTGTGATACACCCTTGATACTTTACACATTGGACAGCTTCTTGAATATTTCAACATAACAACGTCTTGGATTGGTAAAGTAATTATCAATATGAAATATAGTATAATCTTTACAAGATATATAAATACTTCTTAATTTCCATAGGTACAATGGAACACACAGACAAAATGAACAATCAGACGACCCGTTTTCAAGTGCGTTGCCACCGTGTTTAAAGAAGGAAGCCAAATCAGCACTGCGACCACTGACAGCATTATCATCGTCGCTGGAGCTTGAGGGTCATTAAGCAACTATCTTAGATTACCGACATTACACTTGCCTTAAATGTGAATAATGGAAAGTAAATAGAGAAACTGTCCTTCCTTAGTTTAGTAAATGGATGGACTGTAGTTTGTTAAAGTAGCAAAACAGTCACAGTGGTTAAGATACAGTTCATTCATCTCCACATAAATGCGTGGCATAGACAAGTTAGAGAGTCAATAAAACTCAAGTGACCGTTTACAGACACTATAATTATACAATTTCAAATAGTTTGACACGCATTTTATCATCTGGTAGTGACAGATTTAGTTACTTTTAGTTTAGTAAAGAGATAGATAGTTTACTGATTGTGACTGAAATCCATATGGACAAACAGATATCGTAATCGCTTGTTCCGATGGAATGTAATAGTTTCGGTTTAAATGGACCAAAAAATGCAGTCTTAATAAACAAAAAAGGACCTAACCTGGAGTTTGATATGTGAAAGCGCGTCGTGAAATTTAGGATTCCATGGATTGAGATTAGTGCCGAACCTTCATCAGCCAACCCATCCGCTACTACACCGTTGATAATTGGTTTCATGACCTTGCCACTTAATACTTGGAGGGATTCTTGTAAAGCTTTGACCATGCTTTTGTTTTTAAATATACTTTTTCGTGACGATACATAAGCGTGTCTATGAAAATGCGGAAATTAAAAACATCATACATTCCAACTAATGATAGTTACTACTTAACCAATTCGAATGTTTGATATTTTAAAAATGAATAGTCAATTATAATGCACTCATAAAATTTCCAAATGAATCTCAAAATCAACGTTTATTCGAGGTTTACATCTATCTCCTTTATCGAACAATAATCAATGCTACTAGTTATCATATGAAGATAATGGTTAATGTACAAGATTCGGTTTATTGAATTGGAAGCAGTTAGTTATGATGCCGTTTTGGTCAGAACATGTGGTATTTGACTACAAAACTCGTTTACAGTTTGAGAAGTAATCAGGAGTTGCAAGTTTTCGTACAATTCTTGAGGCCCACGGATTGGTCTGGTTGAAAAGAGAGATATTCTTGACACACATGAATAGGTTGAATAGTAATTGCGTATTATTCCACAGCAGTAACAGTCTCTACCATTTAGAATTTGATGCTCAATTACCATGTCATTATGTCCGGCAGCTGTATCTTCAATTTCCATATCAAATCTATTTTCATTGGCCACCCAAGTCCTATCCACATATCTTACAAGATGCATTTGATAGCAGAATGGCGACCTAATAAAAGTTAGAACAAAACTTCTCTTAGGAAGCGCGATTATTCTTCTTGTAAAATTAGATACAGAGTCGAATTTTCAAAAGGGCATCAATGAATGCCTTTCTTCTTGGTCGAACTATGGTTAGTTTGAAAATGCTAAATTTTACAAGAAGAATACTCGCGCTTCCTAAGAGAAGGTTTGTTCTAATTTTTATTAGTTTGCTAATTTTACCCAAACATACCAACCGAGACAAAGAACAAAGGATTAAAGCGATGGAGATTACGATTTGAATGGTAGAATGGGTAAATAGTTTCGAGTGAGGGTAAGGTGAAATGTTTTTAAATATTTTAGAATGTGGGAACAACTGTAAGTCTATTTCATATCCCAATACGTGGGATTTTTGTTTTTCAATGGTAGTTATATCTACTTAGCATCAAAAATCTACTGGATAACATTAAGACGCGACAAACGATAATTTACGGTCCTCACCATTACACTATTCATGTGATTCTTTACAATATATTTAATTTTAAACTAGTATATTGTCCATATCGAATATATTTATTACTGAATACAATAAGTATTGAAATTATAACAGTTTTATGTAATTGGTTAAGAATAATTTAATGTTTGGTGGGTGATTTAGTAAGTTGTGGTTAGGGTTAATTTAATTCGGAATAACAAATAAAACTTCACTTTTTTCAAAATGTGGAGAATTTCAAGAATTTCGCGATTATCAAAAAATGTTCAATTAGTACCAATTCATTCGAAATTATTACTAAATCATTCAAATTTATTACTAAATAATACAAACTCTTTTTGGTCTTTTCCTCATATAAAATCAGGTATAAAGGATTCCACAAATCAAAAAGAAAATCATAAATTAAAAGAAGAAACTGGTTTCGAAACTGCTTTAAGAGAAGCAAAAGATGACGCTTTATTAAATCAAAATAAATTACAAGATTCTATCATAACTACAACTCCAAAAAAATCTTTATCTCAACGTATAAAAGATGAAATATTACACTTTTGGCATGGTTTGAAATTATTGGGTGTAGAAACTTCTATTTCAACTCGTTTATTATGGAAATTATTAAAAGGTCTTCCTTTATCAAGAAGAGAATATCGTCAGGTAAGTCTACTTTTTATATACAACTATTTCAATCAATGGACATACGAAATATGTTTCTATTACTATTAATACCAAAGTTACAGTTTAGCAGTGTAATTTACATTCAATTATTCATTTCCCAGTTTAATTATTATATTGTAATTAATTTTATCAGCTTAAAAGAACTATTGGTGATTTACTACGATTAGTGCCTTTACTGGTGTTGGTTATTGTTCCCTTTTTGGAATTTGCTATTCCTGTGCTGTTGAAAATATTCCCAAATATGCTACCAAGTACATTTGAAAGTAAATTTCAAGAGGTAAAATATGGATCTTTATTAAACAAAAATTACAGGAAGAGAAAAAGAAGAATCTTTTGTTAGTGAGAATTAAGATGGCCAAATTCTTGCAAGAAACTGTTGGGGAAGTTGCATTATCTGGAACAGCTAAAGCTGATGCAGCAAAGGAATTTAGCGAATTCTTTAGCAACGTAATCGAGTCCTTTATAATATATAGGTTCGTACTTCTGGAATGCCTGCACCAACAGAGGATGTACTTCGAGTGGCTAGGAAATTTCAAGATGAATTGACCTTGAATAATATGTCACGACCACAATTAGTTAGTTTAGCCAGATTTATGAATCTCAATGCTTTTGGTACCGATTCTTTTTTACGCAACACCATCAACTCTAGATTATTGGAATTGAAACAAGATGATCAAATGATTTTCCTAGAAGGTGTAAAAGAATTGACAATCTCTGAATTACAATATGCTTGTTCAGCTAGAGGAATCGTCACTCAAGGTGTCTCTCCAGCTGTACCTTATTCATAACTAACCATTAGCGTATGAGGTCTGAACTTCAGCAATGGTTGGAACTCCATTTAGTTCATAAAATCCCATCCAGTATTTTACTGCTTTCTCACGCCTTTCAAACCTCTTCTCGACTACTCAACCCTGGTGAAGATGTATTGACCGCCAAAGCTCCAGTCTTGCAAGCGACTCTTTCATCTTTACCTCATCAAGTTGTCAATGAAACTCAATTGAAGATTTCTGAACAAGAAGGTGTAGCTACCTATAAACAACGTTTGGATGTTGTGAAGGAACAAGAAGAGATGATTCAAGATGAATTGGAACAAGATGCTGTATTATATTGAGTTTTAATTATTAGGAACAAGAGGCCAAGAAGAAGGCAAAGATTGAAGAAAAGAAATTATTGGAACAAGAGGCTGCTAAAGCATCAGAATCTACCACCACACCAGTCGTGCAAGTAGATGCTGGAGCAGATGCCCCAGCAACTTCTACCGAGACTCTTGTAACTACAGCAGCTTCACAACCAGCTCCAGTCCCAGAAGTGAAGCCTGCAGAGCCAACCGTTGGTGAACCTGCTGTTGCACCGCCTGCAACTCCAACTCCAGTCGTAGCTGCTACGACCACAGCCACTGAAGATAAAGATGATGAGCTATCCGAAAATGAAATTAAAAACTTAGCCAAAGCACTGAAAGCCATGTCACAAGATTCTGCCTTGTCAGATGTAAAACAAGATTTGGTTGGCCTTAAAGAAGATCGACAAGAATTTATTGAAGTAAACAAAAACAAAGTTAACTTTAGGATGTGGAAGAATATAAACAATTTACACAAAAAGAACCACCAAAATCAACTGACCGACTTGGAACCACAGTTGATAAAATGATTGCCAAAATCGAAATCGAACTTGAAAAATATGATTCCGAAATTGGATCGAAACTCAATTTGGTCAAACCCAACTTGGAAGGTCAAATATCAATCCAAGATCTTGAACAAACCTTACGTGTCATCCGAGATCATCCTAATGATGACCGGATCTCCAAAATCGTCACTAAACTGGATGCCGATAATGATGGATTAGTTGCTATGAATGAAATATTGGCTTTGGCTGAAGAAACGGAAGGTCATGGGGAAGTTATTAAACCGGAATCCGCTTCCGTCCCCGCACCAGCCGTCACTGATCCTTCATCTCCTGAAGCTCCAAAACTTTAAACCTGCATCCATTTTATTTTATTTTTTATTTAAAAGTCAATAAAATATCATCTTCTCATCATTTCAATCTTACCATTTTTGATTCAACAAAAAAAAAAAAGAATTAAAACTAATGGATTCAAAATACTATGTATTAGTACAATTCTGTAAGAGAATAGAATAAACTCTTTTCAATTTCCTGTTTCCAAATTATGAAAACTTGATTTAATAATATTGAAAATCAAATCTTCCATTTCCAAAGCAGTTTCTCCATGATGACCTTCATAAGGTAATTCCAACCCAGGAGTATGTTTTAAAACATTTTGTAAAACAGTTACAGCATGTTTACCAAATTGTTTAGCTTTCAAGAATAATGCAGCAGATTCCATATCCCAAGTTTGAGTTAATTCAGCATGACGATTTTCAATGTCTTGAGCATTTGATTTTGCTTTGGTAGATAAATGGATTGGTAATTCATCTGGGAATGCAATGGTATGATAATCTTCTACATGATGACATACTGCTATTTTTGGAATTGCATTATGTTTTTTAGTTTGATTGACCACAGTATTGAATAATGATTCGGATGATGGAATAGGTGCACCCCATAAAGATTCATCATAATGAGTTGCACGCATAAGTCCAAAGATATTATCAGCTTCTTGAACAACAAGAATATCTTTTAAATCTTTGGTAGTTAATTTTCTATCATTAGATCCATAACGAACTAAATATTCTGCACCAGCTACATACATTTGATGAAATGCAAATGCTGAACCTCCAGCTCCAACAGGAACTGCTGCAATGAAAAAGATACAATCATCTGATGAAATGTAAACTTCAATTCCCCAAGAATCAAATGTTAACTTTGGTGATTGTAAATATTTATTCGCTAATCTTCTTGCACGTTGAGGATTAGAACAAACGATTCCATATTTTGGTAACTTGGATTTGATTACAATGTTTGTAGCTAGAGAATAATTAGATTCAATTCGCCAAGGATTCATTATTTTTTCAGAAAAGAAATCCAATCTTTTTAAGGATCCATTTGATGGTAGAATGATTTCATTAAGGATCCAATTGTAATTAAGGATTTAAACAAATGATTCCATTAAAATCAAATATTGGATCCTTTATTCCAATGCAATCAATTCGCGACATTTTCTACCATTCAAACCAATAAAATCCAATCATTTTAATATCAATCAAATAGAAATCTATATCAATTCATTACTTGCTATTCAGATGACTACCATATGACATCACAATTTTTTGTTAATTTTTCTATTGAATTTAAATCAATGACAACTGCAGGAATTCGAAATCGAATTATTTCTCAACTATCCAAAATGAAATTCTTTAATTTATTCCAACGACAATCAATCATTCATCCGAATCATAATTCAATAAACGTGTCTCTTGAACAACAAATGGATACTAGTATGGATCCCATTGGAAATAAAAAACAATTAAATCAGATTGATAATGATATTCTATTGGATTCTAAAAATCATCCTTGGGAAAATGAGGTATTGACTAACTATTCATGTCATCAATTCTATTTCATATTTACAATTGATAAACTTTTTATTAAACTATTCTTAGGAGAAAAATCAATCTTCAATGGATTCGGAATCAAAACAAAATTCGAATTCTAAACCAGATTTGGATGGTAAACGAAGAAAACGTATTAAGATGAATATGGTTTTACCAAGTTATGAAGTAAATTGAAATTATTTAAACGTTTTATAGGAAGAATTACTTCCAGATAATTCGATAGAAAGACAAAGTCATGCACGAAGTTATTATCAACGATTTTTACATACCATACAATCTTGGTATCACTTTTTAGGTGGGACGGTGGAAGCGAAAGGAATTTCACTAGAAATAGATCGTTTAACAAAAACTCCTTACGATATCGAAAAAGTTGTTATCATTGGTAAAGTATCGTTTGCTTAATGATAGGTGTTCATGGATGGTTTCCTAATAAAATATTCAATCCAGTGATTGGAGAGCCAGTGGGAACATCAGCTTACTTTGCTAATAAAATGGAAAAGGCTTTATCAGGATACTTTCGTGATAGACATGGTATACATTTGTTACCAGAAGACGTTGAAGTGATTCCTTTGGAAGGTGAAGGAACAATTGAAGAAAGATTACACAATCTTTATAATTTACTAGTGGATCCATCAAAAGATTGGAAGCAGAAAGTCATTGTAATTTAAGTTGGGGATTTACATATATAGGATGCGGATTTGGTTGTCTTATCAGCACACAGTCAAGGGTGAGTATATTTTATCTAATTTGTGTTAGTTGTCCAGTCTCTGCTCTGCTCTTATCTAAGTTAATCCAAGAACAAATCGTGACACCTGGTAGACAGAGGGTTGGTATTCTCGCAATGGCGGGAATTAGTCATGGTACATTTTCAATTATGGGTGGTTAATTTTGTAGGACCATATCCACATTTAAAATCAAGCATTATCATCAAATACGTTGAATCAGACCCTGCTAAACAACTTTTTGATTTTAATAATTCTCAATCAACTATTGCCCGTAGATATTACGAAGCTATGAGTCATTTGTTAAATTCTGGTTGTCGATATGTTGCTATTGGAAGTTGGTATGACCAAGTAAGTTGTTTGAGATATTCAACTTAGGTTGTACCATTATATTCCGCTACTGTTCAAGGTTTACAACATCCAAATATTTACAGAGCGCTTTACATTGATGCTGCTGATTATCAACCCGATTTCTTATCTCATTTAGTTGTGTTTGCTTTAAAACTCAGAAACGAAGTAAGTATATCATTTTAATAGAATGGTAGGGTCTAACAGATCATGGAATCTTGATTCATCTCTCAGATGCTTTACAAGGTAGTATCTATGGATTTGGTACACAAGGCCATTCTGCAATTTACGAGGAAGAGAACACTTATACTGTTGCCATTGCCTGGATTATGGGTCAAAATAGGTTATGGTAAAGAAAGTTTAATTATTTTAACAACACCAGGGGGTTTAAACCAAATCAAGCTAATCCACCTCCATTAACATCAACCCCACCATTAGACGCTCCAACAAAGATTAATCCTCATTACCTGGCATGGTGTATGGCAAAAATTACTTCGGATTATAATATTAAACAAAATGAATCTTTGAGAAAAGATTTGGAAGTTGTGAAAGAATTGTATAAAAAGTGGTATCCAAGTGCATCACACTTAAAAGATATCAAGTATAGACTTGAACCACTGAAAGCTAAGTTATGATTATAATAAAATAAATATGTAAGAAAGTTATCTAACGCTGTTGTGTTAATGTTTTGTTTATACTCTGACATTGAGATTGAATATCTCCAGAGTTGATAGACAGTTGACAACAAGACCTTTTACTAAGTTTAAAAATCCAAATATCAAATACTAAATCTTCCTGAATTGTTATTGAGGTTGATATATTGTTAAACGTTTAGACGCGTTTCATCCATCAACACATTTTCACTTAATAACTGATGTCGGCAGAAGTTAAACGACAGGAGAAGCTTCAAAAAAAATTAAAACCTTTATTTGAAGATAAACTAAAATGTAAACAGAGATTACATGGATTAGAAAGTTTTCTTGGTAAAACCATGAATTCAATTCAACCTTAGAGAGTTCAAACGAAACAGATGAAAAGAAAGTATTTCTTGCTCATGACCAGTTAATATACAACTTGGTTGAAGAATACATTTGTTATAAAATAGAAAAGATTCGAGGTATGAGAGTCTAATATCTTTAATCTCTAGAAAAATCATTACCAATAGGTTCCAAAGATGTCGCCAATTTATTTGAAACCTTTACTTTATTTGAAAAAATACTTAAATATTGTTATGAAAAGATTAATAATGGATGGATGTTGATTCGAATTCGTAAAGTGAATCTAAATCTCTAACTATTTACAATATAGACACTATATTTGATATACTATTACATCCTGGAAATCATCAGAAACTTAGAAAGCATGGACTGGTGCTATTATTACAATTTTTGGAATCTCAAAATCCTGTTGCTATTGAATCAAAGCAATTGTATGCAAAAGTCGTCGATTTAAGTCTGTTTCCACCACCAGACGTTCCTGACGAAGATGGAAGCATATATGAATGCACAGGAGAAGATGAAACAGGAATATTAGGAGAATTTCTCATGAAAGATATGATCAAGAATGGAGAGAAGCAACACAAATCATTCGAAGATCTAAATTCCGGCAATTTGGACAATAAACTGCAATTAATTATCGGTGTCGTAGTACCAAAAGAAGGATTAGACTTGGTAAATCATAAAGAACTCCTGAATGATATTTTAAACAACATCGTTGATATTGCCAATAGGATTTCCAAAAATTTAAAATTTAAAGGTAATCTTTGAATACTTACTTTATAGAATACACTGCAACCGAATTCTCATTATTAATCCATGATGAAAGCTGTCTTAAGTTGAATCAGATGTGGAACTTTTTTAAGGATGCTTACATTCGGAAACTATTCCCACTCATTAACGCGAAATTAAAATCACAAACCGATATATTAAAATGTATATTTTGATCATGTATAACATTCCAGATGATAAATTTTGTTCAATTGAACTATTAGATGTATTATTGCAATTTATTTCAAAAATCACCACCACTGTTGTTCATTTAAGCGAAAACTCACTTCCAAAAGAAGTTGGAATAGGTCTATTGCAAGAATTATTTCTTGGAGACGAAGAAAACCGAGAATTTATACATGAAATGTTCAGACAAGGGTTTATTTTACATCAACCTTCTATTCCAATCCACATTATATCTTGTTGGTTAACTCAACCAGTACTTGACTACTTTAGCTAAAATTATTAGGATGAAGATACTCATCGCTTTTTAACTTCAAGCTGTATCAGTCTCAAAGATCCTACTCCTTCGGTTGTAAAAGGAAATATCATGTTACGACGGTATATCAAATATTTTCGGATCTCCCTTTTTGGAAAAACACTCACACCAGAAAAACAAGTACAATTGAATAGTTTAAACCATTCTAGTTTTCCATGTTTAAAAATATTATATATTTTTACAGGTTCATTGCCTGTGAAACGTTCCATAAGTTAGATCAACGTAGTTGGGAGCAACTAATGAAATCGTTGCTTGATATTCAAGATCAACTATTTATCAATGCCCTTACGTCACAATACACCTTAAAGTCACCCTACTTGGACGATATCATTCAATTGCTGACTGAGACAATATTTATTGTGTGGATTCGAAGTGATACAAAGAATGAGCAAATGTGGAGAAATTTGGAAATCAGTTTAAATCAATTAGGTGAAATTGAAAATTATTTGAAGCAGTGGATGGTATGAATGATATGCAATTTCATAGAAATATAGGCGATCATGATTCAAATGACTAATATACTGACCGATCATTCATTCAAGCTATCAGCCACTGATATAACCCAAAAAGAAGACCATACGAAAGCAAAAAGGATTAATCGTGGAAAAATGCTTGCCACCAGCCAGCAAAATTTGTTGGCAAATAATCAACCAAACAACGCTAATCACTCTGGCCATTCAATTCATGTACCGACTAACACCTCTGCAACCAAAGGAACGAATAGATTATCTAAGATAATTGGGGATGATCCAGAAAATAGTCAAGAGAGTGATAAAACTTCCGATGATGGGTAAATAAAATCCTTACCAATACAATTAGGGCCGCGGATACAGGTTATGGATGGAGCGCATTGGCAGAGAATGGTGATTTCACAGCGATTAAAAATCTTGAGCATTGGAATTCGTTTAATGCGATGTATATTTGGAAAAATTTACTTTGTTGCATTGGGAAAATCCATGAGATACGCAATGTAGATGTTCATTTTCAAATCATTACTTGCATTGTAAACATTTGGGATATATTGAATAAGGTAAATCTTTCAATAATTTCATTCCCAAGACTCGCCAAATGCAGCCATTTGACAACTCAAAAGCTCCATCATTGTTCGATTTTGCCGGAATATTGTTTAAGGCTGCCGATATGCCAATGTACATAATGTTGAATTTGATAAATTAGTGAATATTCAAGAAGTGTTGAAATAGCAAGCGGATGCATTTGCAGAATGATGTGTAAAAGACATGATCAACCAGAATATTCGAAATGGTTGGGCCATTTTTATCGAATATTGATTAAGGTTTCGACATAAATAACTTACATTAACAGCATCTTTCATCCCCAATTGATGCAACAATATTTTCGGTCCTTTCAAATGTTTCGAAGTTGTACACACTTGCATTACCAGGATCAACTATTGTAATTCCAACATTCATCAAGTGTGCATATATGATTGTAATTTTTTCATTTGGATTTATGTTTAGAATCTATTGCCTAATGTTGAACTACAAGTGTGCAAAGATGTAATACAGTTGTTAGGATCACTTATAAGCTTTGAAAAACGCTATAGAACCAAAGAGCTTGTAGTAGCATCTCCTGAAACATCAGATTTAGATAGACCGTTATCATACAATCCAGATCAAAATGCAAAAGGAGTGCATATATTCTCTAATTTAAAGCATGGAGTTAGGGATCTGCTTCAAAAGCAATTGCAGTTAAATCTTGATTTGAAAAACTATGACGCTTGCGAAACAATTCTTTGGATGTTTGGGATGTCCTTGTTTGAAGAGAGTCTCATTCCTGACCATCGGCGATCCAAGATCCTTCAAACCGACTTATTAACAACATTACTTGATTTCATTAGCTGCAAAGAACTACGAATCGCTAAAGCAGCAAATGATGGATTGTCTCTTTTAGGATGTGAATACAAACGGTTAATTATAGAAGAGGTAATTTCGCTTTGGGTAATTTCAGGCTGAAACCATGGTTGTAATTAGTCGGATAGTTCTTGGAATATCCGAGCACCTTTCAATGGAACGAAAACATGTTGAAGACTTAAGAATTTGTGTGACAATTGTGTCACACTTATTTAGAACATTACTGGATTGGCTGATGAATATTCCATCCAAATTAGTAGAAAATCCAAATACTGCGCTAAGGGTTTCAGAAGTGATTGAAGAAACGATCCACGTTGCAGTATCGTAGCATGTTTACTAAGTTCAGGTCAATGGTGTGGAATCACAAATGGATTTAATAAAACAGAGAGACAAAGCAGAATCTAAAGAAAAAGATGAACAAACCGCAATTGGAAGCAACGATATGCTCAATTTATACCAATCACTGAAGGTACAATTACAACATCTAACAGCTAGGACACTGCACAGAATACACTGCTTCACTTATCTCAACATCTTGACAACTTTTCGCCAATTAATGGACCAGCTGCTATTAATACGTATCAAGCATCTCTAAACATTGTAGGTTAATAGTCGATCCAATGGAAGAAGAGATAGATTCGGATATGTATCAATATTTTTCGTCGAGCAATTCTACTATTCTTACTTATGTTGATATTCCTTCGGGTAAATTGATATATCAAACCTAATTGGTTGCAGAAAATGCTTGTAGAATTTTAATACGAAATGCCGCAGGTAAATTTTCATGGAAGATGAAGCAGTTCCACCACAGCATTGATGAAGTTGAAAGAACTCATTCCTGTAATTGTTTGAAAGTGAAGACCCCGACTCATGGAAAACCGTTAATGAATGATCCGAAGAAGCAGAGTATGAATACGTAAAGTTATAATTAAATTAACCTTAGTTTGGGATCAATAAACGGTTTGTTAACTAGAGAGTCGGATATTTTAGAAGCAACATTGCAACAGTAACACTTTTGAATTCTTTTCTAACCAAAAGAATCCAAGAGCATTACCCGGAATGCCAGTACACAATCCCCTCCATCGATTCAACTGAAGTGGATCCATTTAAAGATTTGGTAGAGCAACAGATAGAGGAAGAATTAAAGAGTTCATTGGCATATCACGATACTCTAGCTTTTATTGACATCCCGCGCTATAGCTCTCAAATTTTAACTCAAGACCGTGGATCTTTTTCCATACCAAGGTTGCTTCTTTCTCACTTAGGTCAGCTTTCTTTCGAGCATTTAAAAGCATCTGGATTACAGTTATTGCAAAAGTCCACAAACCTATTGCGAGATATCAAAGGATTGGATCGAAAAAGCTGGTAAATGAATGAAATTAATTTCTAGTCGAGAAGTTGCAAAATTTGCTGTGGTTTATGTTGGACCTGGACAAGAAGACGAGTACTCTATATTCAGAAATATTACTGGAAGTATTGAATATGATGAATTTGTATCTAGTCTTGGTTGGGAGGTACTGTGATCGATTTTAACTGAAGATTGATATTGGCGAACATCCAGGCTATTGTGGAGGCTTAGATTCAAATATGGTGATTAATGGAAAGGCAGTATATTATTGTAACTCTACTATTGAAATGGTATTCCATGATATAACCAAATTCCCAACGGACTTGACTGATTCTAAGCAGCTGAAAAAGGTTTGAGAGTACATTGCAATTGATCCAATAGAAACGTCATATAGGAAATGATCACGTTCATATAGTCTGGAATGAGCATTATCGAGATTATAAAAATGGAACAATTGGAGGAGATTTCGGAAATGCGATCATTGTCATAAGTCCATTAGTAAATGGTATGTACACCATCCACACCTTCAAAGACGATACGGTAATTAACAGTTTCTAATTCAAGGTGGCATCATTTGGACCACTGCAAAACCGATCTGTAGTTACAAAAGAAGCTCTAGGCCCAATGGTACGCGCAACGGCAATGAACGCTTTCCGATCTGCCATTTGTGTCGATGGCCAGCAAGGAATGGATGTTCATCCATTTACTCTCCGTAAGCAAAATATTGAAACTATCTCGAATCGCCATAAAGTATCACCCAATACTTACGAACGATACATGAACGATATAATTCATCCACAAAAGGAAAAGGAAAAGGAACCAGAGAAAGAAATTCTACCGGAACACCCTATAGTTCCAGCAGTTTAAACTTATGACGAGAATCGTTTAATAAAACTTTACATTAAATTATGAATAATCTTTATGAAGTAAGCTGAGTTTACAAATTTAGTGGTTTTTGGAGATTGCCAAGTGATAATGCCATATAGATGAAACGACCACGGATGCTAAAAACCATTTATCAAACCATCGTTGATACAATTCTAATTTCAAATCACCCATAACTAATATCATGATAGCGCTAAACAACGTTACTGAATACTTACATACCGATGTTTTTCTGGTAGATTGACTCTCATCATCAAAACCACACTTTGGAGGTAGAATGCCATCAAATGTGTAAAAAATGCAATAGGGAGGTCAGATATTGTTGAAGTAGTGATTTTGGATATCAAATGGTCAATAAGTGTTTAAGGGTACCTTTAAATTAATTGCACTTTTACTACCTTCATGACTGCTACTACTACCATAATCCCAATGAATGCAAAAGACAACTGTGCAGACCAGAACTCCAGATCCAATTCCAGACCAACTTTATGTACCAAAATGTTTAGAAATCGAGTAACTGGATCTTCTCCATTAGTAGGATTCACTACAATATTGATGGTTGACTATTTAAATTAGTTATCATTGATACCGAAAGCACTTTAAAGATACAATAGATGGAGAAAAAGTAACCCAATGCATTTGAATATAAACCTACCACATGTTAGCATATCTCTCTAATACCTTGAATAAATATTTTATAATTATAAACCTAAAATTAGACATCCAAAAAGTACCTTTCCAAGATTTTGCAATTTTCGCACGATCACGATCTACATGTAAAGAATCCAATTCAATAAAGAGTTGAGATATAAATAGTTCTTGTTGATTAATGTTGGATTGCAATGATTCAGCTGCATTGGTAAGTTTAAACTACACTACCCTCACTCATCGAAGAAAAAAAGTATGAATTAGTAGTCTTTTCATCAACAGGTCTATCGTAAGCCTTTTTCTTCAAATCAATTAAAGCGTTCACAGTAAATAGTAGTCTTTTTTCAGCTGAAGTAATATCAACATCTGACACATTTCTATAACATGTGAGAATGAAATAATACCTCATAAAAATTGCAAGATTGGAATATGGTGCATTTACAGCACCAAATCCTGAAAGACATGCCATTATCGTAACACCAATGACTCCAACACGTCCAACAATTCCCCCAATTGAAAGCCATTCTACATAATCAGAAAGATATCGTATACCTAATTGATTCAGAGGGAAGTAAGATCCAATTTTAAATAGAATAAGATCAAACACAAGACAACCAACGATAGATGAGGGGATCTTATAGGATGGTGCATATCGTGACCCAATCAGATAGAGTTGATAAAATGGCAGTATTATTAGGATATTACAACAGCTTAAGAAGAGGTTGATTTTCCAAGGTAATAAAGTGTCTTCAGGGTTCACATGAACCATTGCAATCAACACCAAAACAAGAAGCGATGAAGAGTTTGCTAGTACCAAAGCAAAAAGTATTCGACAGATTGAAGATAAAGAATATTGAAAGAAATTGACATTTAAAGTAATCAGCAGAGTGAGTATAAATACAACCAAAGATGAGATTGATGGTAAAAGCGAGAGCATAGTAAATCCTTATTGAAAGTTCTATAAGATTTGTTGTGAATCGTAGTTTTTCAATCCAATCTCAATGTTGGAGTTGACTGAATTTCAAGTTTTTAGGAAACAAAAAGTCTCTCAAATACAAGATAAACTCAAATTAGAAACTGATAGAATCTTAAGGATAGGGATACAAATATATATATGAAATGCTAGTTATTAACTCAAGTCGTGTCTATCTTGATATCCTCAAGAGAAACGTAAATACAAGAGGGTGAAATAATCAACCTACTGCTACTACCTATAGAATCAATTCTCAACTTGGTTTCTCCCACTCTTTAAAAGAATAAAAAAAATTAAATTTGACCTTCAATTGATATTAGCCATTAGGATGACAATTCGGCGCTTATTACAAAGCTCTACAGTGTCCAATGGAAATATACTTTGGGTAAAGAAACAGGGGATTTCATGCTCCAGTCAAAGAAGACTAACGTCTACTTACTCAAATTATCAACCAGTTTATCATGCCGAAATCACTAACTATCCTCCTAAATACAAAAGATCCTTCCCGCTTTGGAAACCAACTCTGAAAAGAACCGTTTATCCTAACAATAACGAGAATAACGCATTTGGAAACAGTACAAATACCTATTTAAAGAACGATGCTCAATTATTGTCCACTTTGTCTCTCACTGTTCCTATCATTAAACCAGAAAAATCTGACCACAGATCCTCTAGAGGAAATTCAACAATGAATCAGTTGGTATTCCACCCCGTTTAATTGTAGTATGCCGAATCGTTTTTCAATCCTGACATTTTCAAGAATCAGATACGAAAAGATCAGATGTTCTCATACCTCAAAGTTTGGACTGGTATCTTGTTGTTTTTCTAACATTTCAAGCATTGAGAAAAACAAATCGGGTGCTTCTCCCCTTTCAGACTTCGCAGTTTTACACAATGTTAGTATCTCTAAACAAATTAGATCTAGCCAGAGATCTCTTACAGAATTACGCATTATTTATTGCCGAATCAAGCTCTGTCTCTTATCCTAAAGATGGTCTGTTACCATTTTATACTGCCCTTGAGCTTCATTCAACACCTTGGGAATATGGTATCATCTATTCTACTAAAACCTTAGTTAATGGATTTGCAAAACAGTCCACATTACAGTTAACTGGTAAATATTTTTCCACACTTCTACGTCATTTGGCTATTTCTGGTAAGTGTATCCATTTAGATTTATATTTTCTCTCATTGACACAATTTGATTTTCGTTTACCAAGTCGTCTCTAACTGTGTTTTAGAAAAGTCTATGTCTGTACAATCTGTTTTCAATTTTAACAGTAAATCTATCAGTTCCAATATTGCTTCGCAAAAATATGTTAACATAGATGCTATTATCGAAACTCTAAATCGAATCAAATATGAGACGAATAACAATCCAACACTACATGATTTGAATATTGCTTTATCAGTTCTAGTCAAAACCAAGGGAAACAACGAACTTCTGGAGAAAACAGTACAAACTATTTTCCAGTTATATACACCAAATGTTGAAACTGCCAAAAGTCTTTTATGCTTATTGAAAACTCAAAAAACATCAATGACAACAGTTGTAGACACTATTCAAAGTATGAAGTTGCTCAATCAACCAGAAATTCAAATTTTAATGGTCAACCATGTCATTGAAGATATAAAATCAAGTAAAACTGGAAATAAACACCAAATCACCAAAGTGGATCATGATGGGACAAGAGTAACCATTACAGAAGATGAATTTGTCAAAGAAAAAATAGCTACCAACTTGAATAATCTGTCTATTGCCTTCCATCGTCATGGGATAATACCATCAGAAGAATTCACAAACCGATATATGCAGGCGTTATGCAGAACGGGACGAGCAGATCAAGCATTGTTATATCTGAATAGAAATACACAGATTATCCCTCACACATTGTCTAAAATGACAACCGAACTTCTGCTATATTCCGTAGGACGAACGACTATCAAATTACCAACCAATCAAAAGCATTTGTTTTATTTAACGTTGTGGAAAATTGTATCTGCGAATCCAAAACTAAACTTATCTATCATCAAACTATTTATCAATCTTTGTTTGAGTGATCAAGATTATTCAACGCATTTGAAGATTCATCAGTATTTGTCGAGTCAGTCGATTGAGAGGCAACAGACAGGATACAAATTTCTATTTGAAACGTTAAATCAATTACCAAAAGAATATTTAAGAAAACATACAACTATATTGTTGAAATCAGAATTTGCCAATAACAAGACTTACTGGACTCAACTATTCAATGCTATTCAAGATCCAGCATCATTGCCAACATTTCTTCAAGTCATAAGTGATGTGCAATGTGGAGAACCCTCAATTCCAAAAGATTTTTTGATACAGATTTGTCTTAATACTGTTACTAGAATATCTCCCAATGAAATTTATGCGTTTGAACAAGATATTAACAAATTGTTGGAATAATATACTCCTTTGTTTTATATTTTGAAATTAATGGCATATACTAGTGTACAAATTACCATATATTAAATACGGAGAAGACGAAACCGGACAAACTTATTGAATAACGTTATAAACGTATATCTAAGGAGTTAGGTATTAATATAACCACTTGCAAGTCTGCTTGTCGAACTTAAGTAGTATAGATGGGGCACCAAATGATACTGGGTATTTAAACCTATTGAGAGTTGTTAAAAATGATATTTGCCTGTGGCATCAACGTTGGTAAAATCATTAGGGTACTCGTAGGTATATGAGCAAAAGCTTAACGGTAGTGAGTTTGTGCCATACTCTAACTAAAGACTTGTCGAATGATACGATTAGGTTAAGAGCACACTCATACTAAATCCTTTTAATGGACAAGTCGAATGATAACAATTTTATAACGAGGAATTAATATTCAATTTTCAAAGTTTATATTCAATACTTTATCATTCCAGAATCATCCTCGTTAGAACTACTTCCAGACACCGAAGAATTATCATCAGTTTGCTGTTGCGTTTGCTTTTTAAGAACGAGTGTTAGACGCTTGGTACATCCCTTCATTTTCTAGGATTAAGGCGATTGTTGGAATAATATAATTGAAAGTACAATAATTTATGCTGCTGGTTGCATTTTGATTTATTCAATACCATGAAACTTATTGTACAAGGATACTAAATTATCACGAAGTGATCTTCGCCATTGTGGCACTGTAGGACCACCATAGAGTGAAGCTAAATAGTCACAGTATGTAAACTCATTTGGATTTCCAAATTGATGAATTGATGAACTACTTGAAGGTGTAAATCCAGTGATTCCATCCAGAGCTATCCTTTTCATTTCCAATTTTGAAGGTAATTTCAACTTTTCCAGAAAGAATGCAGTTAGGAACTCTGCTTGGTACTCGAATAGGTGAAATGGAACCACTGATCTGGGTAATCCCATAAACGATAAAGTAGGGTGGTCGATATCCATCAAATGTAAATGAAGGTCATGTACATTCATTCCATCTGTGGTTTCACCATTACCTTTTATTCCATATCGATATTCCATAAACGGATATTTATATAAGTAGCCGGTTGCAAATATGATTTCATCGACATCATCAATTATAGATCCATCTTTGCATTCAATCATACCATTACCATGAAAATCTATGATTTCTGGTAGTAGTGTAATTGTATTTTCATTGCAACGGGTTGGTATCGTTCGTTTTTCATCTTGCCGAATACATAAATACACTTTTTTGCAAACCGATGATAATTCCCTTACAATATCACGACCACTATACGAAGCCCCAAGTACGAGTACATTCTTATCTTTGTAATTTTCGGGATGTCGATAAGTTTGTGAATGGGAGATAGGTTTTGGGAAGTCTTTAATACCATTGATAGTAGGGATATTTGGATAAGCAAAATGACCATTACAAATAATCACTAAATATTTAAAATAAATTTAACTCTTTACCTCCATCAAATCGGAGTGTTTTTGTGGTGGAGTGTTGTGGTTCCATAATGGTAACAACCCAACTATCTACTTGACCGACAGGATCTAACACTACACTAATTACTTGTGTATTAAGCTGAATTTTTTGATACACGGACTTGAATGCTGCATAATCTTTCAAATATTGAAAAACTGATCGATGAGATGGAAACATAGGGGTAGACTTCGGAAAGTCAAAATCCCGAAATGCCATTAGCTCAGCTGGTAGATTCGTGGTCAATGTTGGATACACAGCACTAACACAAATTAACACTACCTAAAGAATACCTTAGAATATTTTTTGAATCCTCGTCAATAGTAAAGAATGATTTGTTTTGTGAATTATAATTTGGAAAGCAATCCCGTATCAATTGGTCATTTGTTTTTGTAGTGTCTTTGTAATCCCAAGTCCCACCAATTCATTGGATTGTTCAAATATAGTAAAATCAATTCCAGATTCAATAAGTTTAGCACCCATAACAAGGCCACTGGCTCCTGCTCCTATTATGCATAGTTTCTTTGTCTCTTGAATTGTCATGTTTTGTAGTTCAGTGAAAAAAGTGAACAATTTTGACTCATAAATTGATTCTTGTACCAGATTTGTGGTAAACACTTGCTATGGTTAGCAGTTGGTTTGGATTCTTGATTGGAACTTACCATCGTAATGCAAACTAGACTTCAATTTGTTAAGAGTATTTTACAATACCATCCCTCATCCATTCGTACAAAGAAGTAGAAATATTCATGTTATGTAAACAGTGTTTATTGAAATGTCCAATTGGTTTATACGCTACGAACCCATGATGAGAGTTGACTAACTTTAGAATATACACCAGGGCCAGATCCACAAGCTCCTCCATAAGACACAACACCTGCAACGGTAACACTACCATCTTCGTTCAAGCCAAACAATGGTCCACCAGAATCACCTTGGCATGAATCTTTACCATTGGTGGTTCCAGCACAGAAGGCACTTGGAACGCTTCGCAATTCTGGGTAGCTTGCAAAACAAGTGTTAGATGGTGTCACTGGCAAAGTTACTTCTCTCATAATGGAAGATCCAGCACCAGATTGGTCGTATTTATCACCCCAACCAGCTACAATCAATGATTGTCCAGCTTGGGTTAATGAACCATCATCTAACTTTACAACAGTCTTTGGTGGAGTTCCTGACACGAGTTTCAAATCCCAGACGGCAACATCATAACCTTGATCAACATTAACATAGTTTGGATGTGGAGTCATTCGAGTAACAGTATACGTGACAGCCTTCTCGGTTGCTGCAGATTTTCCAAAATTGTATCGATGAGCATAAACGGTGAATTCTTTTCTTGGGAATAAGCTTCCATTATCGATAGTACAATGAGCGGCAGTCATGATTTTGGTTGGAGAGATTAAAGTTCCACCACACCAACCATTGTAGCCAGTACGACGGATTGCTACCAACCAAGGATATACATCAGGAGAGCCAACAGGAGTTCCGTTCACGATAGGCTTATCGGCAGCAGCAGCGAATGCAGCACCAGTCATTAAAGCAGTTGAAAGTTTCATTTGTATTTTAGAATAATCTTCTCATTTCAATATCGCTGTTTATATACTTTTCGGAAACACATGTATGGCAATGCGTAGATTTTAATGGCTATCGTGACCTTAAGATTAGCATGGCAAATGATTGGTGACCCGCGTTTTTTCTGATCTAAATTATTAAACGTATGGATCAAAAGAAACACCTAAAACTGTGTAACAGCATGAGTTTAAGGTGATGGACATTAGATTTAATTTTTATCCACTAGATTCATAAATAGTTCCTTGTTTTTAGGACAGAATTATGCTTTAAAAAAGGTGGAAATATTTGTAAAGTACAATTATTAAGCTTAGAGTCTTTCTATTACATACAAGTGCAAATAATCCAATTCTGCTCCACATGTATGGCAAACATGCCTGGCCCAACATGCATTGACACAACGTGTTGCTCTTTTGCTTGTTGGCGTGTGATTGCAACGTTTGATTCAGATATTCTTTGAAGGCTATGTACTTAAGGGAAGTAGTACCTTTAACATTTAGTAAGAAGATAAGGCATGCGGTCAAAACGATACTCAGCGTACAAATAGATGTGTGCTTTGTTGCCTAATGACATGACAGGAAACACTATAGCACATAGTATTATTAAGTTGGAATTTAGGATCGCTCATGATGGACCGACAATAAGTAACAAAATGGATTTTCATATGTTTATATTTGCAGGACATTCGATAATTCGAATCTGAAAAGGGAAAAAACAAAAAATATGCCCCCATAGTGGATTGAACACTAGACCTTCACTTTACAAGAGTGA